>JXSR01S035558.1:25542-40704 GCA_000969725.1 Ophiothrix spiculata
CAAATGCTTGCTTTGATGTTTAGTGCTTTAATATTTTTAATAAGTGCTTTAAAAAGGCTGCAATTTTTAACTTCCGGGATATTACAATCAATCAATTAATCAATCAACCAATCAATCAATCAATCAATCAATCAATCAATCAATCAATCAATCAATCAATCAATCGATCAATCAATTTATCAATCAACCAATCTACCAACCAATCTACACTGTACTTACATTACATGCAAACCTCATGAAGGAGTCTATTTGTACAGGGGACCAACGGCTTAACGTGATTTCCGAACCACAGATAATGCTGAGTATAGGTTCTTGTCTAAGGAAACAAGAAGACGAAAACCGCCGCGCCCGGCCGGGACGAAACTTTTACAAAACGACCTCGAGGGTTTTAAATGTTCATAACTTCGGTGTTTCTCAGCCAATTGTAAGAAATTGTCAGAAAAGGTGTCAAATGAAAGCTGATTCTCAAGAGTTTGTGAACGCATTCTTCAAATTACGCTTGCGTATTCTCCGTATTTGCGCAGGAGCCATTTGTTCGGGGTGAGGTGATATTTTTCGAGTTTTTACATACTGACATGTTAATGAAGTAGCATCTTCCTCTCTGCTCCTTTGATTATCACGTCTCTTTTTGTCTGGATTGAACCAAGACAAACAAAAGCTACCATGTAAACAAAAGCTAGACCAGTATTTACTAACAATATAATAGATATTGCATCGTCTACCTCGTGAGTTTTCAGGTACAAAAAATTCAGCAAATCTGATTAAATACAATCAAGTTGAGAGAATAAAATATAGTGTGAATATATTTAATCATGGCAAGATAACTAATTGCATAGAGTCATGAAGCAAAAAAAGTAAGCGTATTGTTTCTCTCAAAGGGACCGAGACTTGAGGGGAAAATACTTTAAGTCTTTACTGCGATTTGAACCAGACACCTTTTGTTTTTAACCAGGGGGCCCATGTTTAACAAAGTTAGAGATTGATCGACAACTCTATTGCAAACAGCGGCTAATCGTCTCCTCTTTGATGGACAAAGCTAAGTGAATGTCTATTCAAACATGATAAAGGATCAAAAACAGATTTTCAAAACTGTCGAAAAACTTTTTCACCACAGCAACATGAGCAAAGAATCTCCACTCTCGTCGTCTCCATCTGGTGAGGTGCTCGCAAGCAAGTTCTCTGAATATTTTATCCAGAAAATTGAAACCATCCGCAACACGTTTCCGTCTGCTAGTACACCAACAGCAAGTGTAACACCATCTGTATCTGCAACAAAACTGAGTGTATGCTTAGATAAATTTGAGTTGATTACACTCTAAAAAAGCTGTGTTAAAAAGGGAACATGGTTATCGCCCTGCTAGCGAAAGGTCCGGGGTTCGAGTCCCTGTTCGGCCAGGATTTTTTTCTAATAAAATAAAATCCTGGTCTGTTTGTGATTTGTCTAATTGTTATTAATGTTCTAGTGTACGATGCGTATTTCTCCATTCATTTATCTGGTTAACAGGTTGGGTTAAATTTTGCACAATATTGGTTTATTTTTAACACATTATTGGGTAATGGTGCACGTATTACCGAACATTGTGTCAAATTTTACCCAACATTTTGCAAAATTTAACCCAACCTGTTATTTAAAACAAAGATTTTGTGAAACCTCACCTCATTTCCTCACTTACTTAATATAATATATAAGAAACCAAGTTTTAAAATTTCAGAGAATGGTTTTTGAAAACCTCACCTCATTTTCTCACTTACTTAATATGAAACATAAGAAATTTAAATTTTCAAAATTTCAAAGAATGATTTTTGAAACCTCACCTTATTTCATCACTTAAAGAGTGAGGGCGTCCCAGTGAGGAAACTAGGTAAGGAATGAAAACCTAATAAAAATTATTCCCTTTATCGAGCAGTAGTTGGGTCTCTTTCTTGATGCAAATAGCCTCTCTTATTTTCACTCTTCTCAAGGCAAGAATCTGGGAGATGGTAGAACGTTGTTTTTTTCTGAATCCATCTTGATTCCAACGAAGAAGAGGGTCTACGTGTTCAACAACATTTGATTGTAGACCTTTGCCCCAATGTAGGAGAGTCTAATCCCTCTATAGTTGTTCGGCTGTGAGTGGTCTCCTTTTTAGGGATGGGAATGATGGCACTCAGTGTCAACTGTTTAGGTATCTCATGAAAACTCAGTGTTCTGTTGCAGATTTTGAGAGTCCACATGTCCAGGGTATTCAAAAATAAACTACACATTTTTAAATGTTTATAAATTCTAAACCAGGATCTATAGACATATGTATTGATAGAGGAATCTTGTAGAATTACTTAGGTATCAAACATGATGCAATAACCATTTTTGAAAATCAATTTCAACTTGTTCGATATAGATTACGTCAAACGTAAAGATCACGCTATCATACTGAGAAGAATAATACATATTTGACTCGCATTGTAGGGGAGGGATCAATGTTTGCAGACAGGAGAATCATTTAGCATATGTGACATATTCAGCGAAACAGTTTTTGCAATGATAATGCGAAAATACTCAATGTTAAGTTTTTGCAAATTTACTTTGTACCATAACTTTTGAACAAAGTGCCTAAAGTTAATAAAAGTATACATTTCCAGAAAGAATTTTTTACAAGGAACATGATGGTGATGTTGATTTTTGGCCAAAAATCACATTTTTGGAGAAAATCACAAAAACACATTTTTTGGCCATTTGATTTTCCAACCAAGCTAAAAATAATATTTTTTTTAAAAAATGACCTAGGAATGGGAATTTTAATTCTAAACACCCATTCGCATGTTGCGTCTTTTTTTACTTTTTTGTATTTTGGCCAATTTTTTGATTTTCATGCCAAATAAGGTCAAAAAATGACCAAAAAATGGAAAAAAGTGAATTTTTGACCTTATTTGGCATGAAAAACAAAAAAATGGCCAAAATCCAAAAAAGTAAAAAAGACGCAACATCCGAATGGGTGTTTAAAACTAAAATTACCATTCCCAGGTCATTTTAACAAAAAAATGTTATTTTAAGCTTGGTTGGAAAACCAAATGGCAAAAAAATGCGTTTTTTGTGATTTTCTCAAAAAATGTTATTTTTGGTCAAAAATCACCATCAACATCATGTTCCTTGTAAAAATTCCTTTCTGGAAATGTATACTTTTATTAAAAGTTACACACACAGCATTTTAAAATACTTCCTTCTTGTCAGATTAGGCTATTTCAAAATATGTCCTAGATGGCCTCCTTGCAAAAGTAATCAGGAGGGCTTAAATCATGAGAGTGAAAGGGCCAGGGTTTCTTTGTCTTGAGTGATATGATTCTTCATGAAAAAGTTCATTGATAAAGCCATTCTAAACCGTTTAGCTGTATGAGGCGTCATGTCGTCATGGTGACGTGGCAGAAGAGTTTCAACACTGTATGATATATTAGCTCAATCACTTTGATTTTTCAGACCTTCTTGCTATCTTATAAGGTTACTGATTGCATAATGTTTGGTACCAAAGGAATTCTACAAGTCTCCTCTATCAACATATATGTCTAGAGTTGTAATAGGAATCTTGGTTTTAAAGTTATTAACATTTAAAAATTGGCAATTTAATTTTTGAACACCCTGTATGAATAACGTATTTAAGTTTCACATACTGAGCGTGCGTCAAACGGACACCACCGTACGGATAACGTTTTGAACGCACTTCTAACGAACACACGATAACCAGCCATGTATAAAAAAAAACAATGGTAGGTTAGTACGTAAGGCGTACGTTTTGCTCTTTACGTTAATATGTCCCTTAATAGATAATTTAACATTTCATCTTAGTAATTAGGGATTTAAGTAGGTATTTAGCATCTTTGACATTTGAATCCAGGTCACTCCAATAGAAGTACATTTAAATTTTAATCACTTGGCCAAATTACACCTTTAAAGCATCGCCAGAGCACCGAAATTGGTGTAATATAAATGTAAAGATATTCCTCTACATTTCAGTAGGTGTCAATACGGTCGCAGGTGTAAAATGACGTGTCTAGTGAATTTTAATTTATAATAACTGATGAGTCTGTACTACGAGTGACAACTGGAGCATTAAGCTCTCAATTTAGAAGCTTAGCAACAGAAAGTTATCATTTTGATCAACAGTGAGATATAACCAGTGTGTCGTATGGTCCTATGCAAATGAGCTTGTATAATGAGCAATGTGTATTCCAGATCTCGCGATCGATATTACAAAATCTTGGTTGCGATATTTTTTTATGAACGTGACATGCCAATAAAGCTAACTTTGAACCCTTATAATTTGAAAACAAACAAACAAAAAATAGTGGGAGAGGTAGATCTTATTATTTGAACAAGGAGAAAGCAAATGTAAATTGGGAACGTGGGTATGAAAATTTTGAGGTTTTTCTTTATAATGTGAGTGAATATTTTGCTATTGGTAAAAAACGATGCATTATATGGTATTTTCTATAAAAATCAACAATTTTGAGCCTTTTTAGACATACCAATTTCAACCCCTACATCAATCTTGTTTTAGAAGATAAAAAGACGTCAGTTTAGTCGATAGCAAAATAATGAAAACTCAGACTTTAAAACTGAAGATAAAAATAGGAGAAATAAATACGCTGATGTGGTGTATGAAAGATACCTAATATCGGCTCTTCATACATGCCTTCGAATTTTTATTGAGATAACCAGGCATCTAAATTTCGATAACAACTACCTTTTGTGCCGACGGGTCATCTTCTGACAGTGTGCATTGATCTCATTGCAGGGCTCACATCTAATGTTTTGAATAGCACCACTGCCCGCTCGCTGTGTTAAAATAAAATGCATTTCATGTGAAATGTAGTGAATATTGACATACATTTTTCTGGATAAAAAGTAACCTTTGTGTTTTTTTAATATAAATTATTTCAAAAATTCGAGAATTTCATTCGTGACTGGTAAAAATTGAAGAAAAACCAACACGCTTCACAGAAGAAAAAAAAAAGAAAGAGGCAGGACTCAAACCCACGATCTTTAGAGTTAAAATCTCGCCTTGTAACCGCTAGACAATGCAAGCTGACGTTTTCTATGAGGGGAATTTAAGATTATATTCATTCTGGCTATAGGATTGGTTACGCATGCACAATAGTATGAAACTGGAATTCAACGGGGGATTCTCAATGTCAGTCATCCAAGCTAATACAATTTGTAACACACTTAAAATATTGCTTCGTGACTGTACGCGATATTAATCGGATATTATAGAACTCGGATTTTTTAATGTGTCCCCGTCAAATGTGAAGATCATTAATGCATATCCAGTATCCAAATTTTAGGGTTTTTCCTAGAAAAAATAGCAAAGACATTGAAATTCTTTCAATGCAAAAATACCAACGATAGTATGTGGCAAAATCAAGGGATATATTGTACATTTTCTTTGTGTAGGAATTATAGCTATAGAAAAATGCAGGTTTTGAATAAACCGACCAAAGAGCCTTCTTGAGTCAGATAAAATTTAAAACATGATCTTCAGAATATTGATATGAAGAAAATCCTACTAAATCTCCTGAGATCTCTTTATAGGTTGCAGGTGTGAAACGAAGTAGAATAGTGAATTCTAATTTGGACTAACTGATGAGCGTATATTACAAGTGACAACTGGAGCATAACGCTCTCGTTTTATAAGATAGGTAACAGGAATAGAGTAGGTAAGCAATTAGAATTCAGATTAGTGGTGAGATATAGTCAGGTCCCATGATGCAAACAGGCTAGGTTTCATATATCATTCAATAGTCACGAGCGAGAAAAAAAAACCTACCATCACTTTGAAATGTCAGGTTGAGCATCTCAGTAGTCTACATACTGCTCGTAAAGTTGGAATAAAATATTTTGTACCATT
Organism: Ophiothrix spiculata; assembly: GCA_000969725.1. NCBI lineage: Eukaryota > Metazoa > Echinodermata > Ophiuroidea > Amphilepidida > Ophiotrichidae > Ophiothrix > Ophiothrix spiculata. The sequence goes on from JXSR01S035558.1 coordinate 31,422, forward strand.
TTGTTTATGTAAAGGTCGATTTATGAGGAAAATAGTTGGAAACATATGCTGCTTTTGGTCAGAGCTAGTTAAGTGTGGAATTGAGCTCCGAATTTGAATCAACCTTCTCTCGTACTGGTAGGGGGCAACAATACAAGTGGGTCAAAGAACGTGATTTTAGTTCAAATTTGATTTGAAAACGCTTGGGTCACTTAGTCGCCAAGGGAATGCTTGGAAGCAAAACACAAAATGAGCCTTACACGCTCCCCAGTTTAAAATAATAGGGCTTTCATGAATATGACAATGATTTCTGGCGGTATATGACATCTTAAAAACCTCTTTTACGATGTTAAATACCGCCAGGGACCATTCCACTTTTGATTTTATTATTGCATCTGTTACAGCAAATTTCTAAGCTTTGAAATGAAACATTACTTGTTGAAATTGATCAAGTCGATGACAATTTACAATAGAAATCTACTGTAAATTCTGATTAATTTCTTAATTTTTGCTACCCCTTTTAGGAGAGAAAATTACATATATTCCACTATATACACAATAGGCTTGTTCAAATTTATAGTCTACGAAGAAAAAAACAGCACTGTGCTAATTAATTGTAATCTAACGCTGACACTAATACCCTAGTCCCATTTTGTGGCGGCAAAGTGTAATCATGATATGATTGCCATACCCACAACATCGATCAGTAGGCAATTTTATATATCCGAAACGTTATTCAATGGGGAAAATATAACTTTGAAAAAGACAGCTTCGAAAAATAGCTCGCTAGACCGAAGCTCGCTAGTCCGAATATAAAAATAGGCTCGTCAGTCCGAATTTTAATACAGTTTGCTAGTCCGAATTTTAAAAACGGCTCGCCAGTCCAAATTTAAATAACAGCTCACTAATTCGAATTTCAAAATAGGCTCGCTAGTCCAGATTTCGGAATCAGCTCTCTATACTAGTCCAAATTTTGAAAACAGCTTGCTAATCGGAATTCTGAAAAACTGTAATAGAAATATGCACATATTTTTTTTCTTAAGCGAGCTGTTTTTAAAATTCGGACTAACGAGCCTATTTTAAAATTCGGACTAGCAAACTTATTTTGAAATTTGGACTAGCGAGCTGATATTTATTTTCGGACTGGATTTTAGAATATGGACTAGCGAGTTGTTTTTGACATTCGGACTAGCAAGCCTTATCTATAAATCAGACTGGCGAGCCTAAATTACATTTCGGACTAGCGAGCTGTTGGACTGACGAGCTGTCCCCGTAGAGGAAGTTTATGCCGAAAAGCTTTTTGCTGACAACGAAAATAGAGTAACTGCTGTATTTCCTATAATTGGGGTGTCTAAGGGCAGGAGATGAAAACTTTTAAATTTTGAAAACACAAATTACTCGATTTTGTGCTTAGATTTTGGGTCAAGTTACTTTGTGCTTTTTAAATTCCAAATGATTATTCTATATATTTTTTTTTGCCATCTTTTTTTACAGCACATTATACATGATCATTTATTTTTTTTAAAGATGCTAATGGATGTGATAAAATGCATTTTCAGCACATTGTTTAGTGGGACGAGGTAATAAGATATTCAATGACAGTGACATACTTATAAGATAGTTGGCTTCATGTTAGTGCCTGCCAAACCTTACGTTTCTGAGTAAAACTAGTTTGTATAAAAGACTCTAATTGAACGCTGCTGGGAATACCTGAGCGTGAGCAATTAACCATAAGATACCCAGACTTATCTTATCTTCTGTAGTGCAAGGGAAAGATATAAATGTAATTATTCAAGTATGTAGTTAAGACAGCATGGTACTGAGCCAATTTAAGTAATTGGATATTTCTCATGGTTCCGTTGTTTCTCTTTTATGAAGTATTTTGGATCTTTTACGACTGGTAATCTTAGCGAATTCGGTTTTAGCGAAATAATTAAATGATTACGTATTGTGGGAAATGGCTAAATCACTTAAAGATTCAAACGCATGGTTGTGCACAACACATTTAAAGGTGTAGGTTCCGATCACGTTCTCATCCCCCAGAGCTCAACAGGAAGTAGTATAATTTTAATGCCAACTGAAATCTCATACTTTTCTGACTATAAATCCAACATTTTACCTCAAAATTCTTTATAGTTTTGGAGATATACTATAAAATGTAAAATCAATTGGTATACCTATTTTACATTTCTTTTGTATTTACATAACAGCCTCATACCCAGGGTTGCATACTTTCTTTTGCCATTCAGGAAAAGATAACACAAGCTGAGGTTGAAACTTTGCACAATGCATTTCAGAGGTGAAGGTCAATCAGTTAAAGATTAATTATATACATCCTAATTAATAGGAACCTACGCCTTTTATGTTAGCGAAAAATAGTTTTGAAGTTAAAGTCATACAGGGTGAGTCAAAATAAAGTGTAATCTAAACAGTGCTTTTATATAACCAGTTCCGTTTATTCTGCAGCAAAATTGTTCCTGTATGAGATGTCAAATTTCATAACCTTTCATGGAAAATTTATTGTGTTGAAATCAGCGAAGCATTCTTAAGTTATAGCCATTTGAATGGAGGTACCCAATTTGAACGGCGAACAAACTACGCTATTAACTTTACGTGCGTACTGGTAACACAAGTTGCTGTATCTTTCAATTGTTATGATAAGAACGCTTATGGAAATAAAATATCAAGAAAACAATAGGCTGTCGAATGTGAACTGCGAAATATCGGTTACTGGGTTAACTCTAAGGTATTGACGTCAGATCTCTCTCTCTCTCTCAAAAAAAAATATTTTAACTCGGTAGTTGTATCTTGATCAGGATCTTCCAGAGCCTTCCTAGTTTCTGTTACTAAGAATTGCTTGGTCTTTAGCTTATAAACAAAACTTTAAATACTTGAGGTGATGGGACCTGGTGGGCAAACTGCAGACAAAACATACGGCGATATTCAGCTGGACCATGAGTCTTAATTGCAACAAAATGCCAGTGCCGGTTGCTACATTGTTGCGCCATGATTTATCTATTGACATTGGTTGTCAAGATTCAGTACTGATATCTGAAATTACCAACAGTACTTTGATCTGCATCATTTAACCTTCTTCAGTATCTCTGCAAAATGTGTACCCGTTTACAATTTTGAATGCAGCGTCAAGTTCATCAATGCACAAACAGTAAGATATTATCCACTGCTGCACAGTAAAGAGTTCATGTTGAAGCAAATTTGTTCGATTTCAAAATTGGGTACCTTTACTTAAACCGTTGTAGCTTTTGAATGCATTGATCAATTTCAACCAACTAAAATTCTCATGAAAGCTGATTTTCTATTTATCAAGCATAATTAAATGTGAAAAACATGAACAGATTTTCTGTAAAAAAATCCCTCCGTTGATTACTCTTTAATTTGACTCACTCTGTAGTAGTTGATTTACCCTGTTTCTACCTTTTTTAAACGTTATTTATTGGTTTGTTTGTTTGCTTGTATGATTGTTTGTTGTAAAAATTCATTAGAAATTTTTTTAAAATACTTGTCGACTTTGGAAAATGTAAACCAGTTAAAAAGTTAGAATCAATTTACAAAGACTGAGAAATTCGACCAGCCACTAACCTAATTTTAACTTCCGGTGCAAAAGTAACTGTTAATAATAGAATATGACAAGATCAAAGGAAATTTGGAAATCGGTTGGTAAATATTATTTGTTACACATCAAAAGAAATGTTGACCAGATTGAAGATTGACTGCATAATAACATTAAAAGATATTTGAATTCATATATGACAACGACTTTTTCTTGGCAAATAATATACTATTTCGGTACAAATGTTGAGAAGTGGACAAAATAACTCAAATAAATAATACATTCAAATAACTGCCTAACAGTTTCTTTCACTACAGGGACAAATAAGAAACGGGTCTGTATACGCCTTTTGTACCGATTTCATGTTTCTGATATGCCAATTAAAATTTAAATATGGATATTTAAGAAGATAATTTCACATATTTTACATCTTTCAAGTGTGGTGCTCAAAATGTTATAGATGATAATGAATATACAAAAATCGCAACTACGAGTGAAAGGTTAACTTAACCTTGTCATGTTGTAATTGTCTAGCCAACTGCAAATGGACTAGATCTAGAACGCTTTCACAAAATAGGGCTTGTAAGACATATTTTTGCTTTGCGCTTTGTTTGGTAGAACTTCTAGATATTTTTTACAAAGGAACCAGAGTGGTGATGAACGTTTCCAAATCATGTGTCGACCACATCCTAGCCATCCATCCAGTTGTACACTCTCGGTGTCAAATAATCCCATGGGTTGCTTACTTTTAGCCGTCCAGACGTCAGCGGGTCCAATATCGCTCCGACCTGTTGCCCAGAACACTACATTATAAGAAAAGGTCAGCCTCACACAGCTTCAAATACGCTGATGATCTAAGCTAAGTGAAGTCCACCCAGCACATAATCCATCCTAGATTGATCTTGGTGTACATGACCTTGATGCTTGGGCAAACTGACAATAAAAAAATGTAGGATAAAAAACAAAGCAAAAATCTAAAAAGATACCTCTTTGACTGCTGCCTTACCAGTACTAATTATTGAGCATGTTACCAATTTTATTTATTTAGTTAGGAATGACAACCGATGTTCCATGTAATTTATTTTTATGTACCAGACATTTCCAGAATAATGTTACTCATATAGATATAAACACACACTGAAGTCACCTGATAAATAATTGTGCTTTCATTTTATTTTCTTTTGGTCATCTAACTAAATCTCATTCAATTTCTTCAATTCACTTCATAAGCTGCCGCCAGTCATGTTTCTGCATAAAACAATAAATCCTCTATCATATCACCTGCTCTCCTCACTGAGTAACGATGTTAAAAGTGTTTTAAAATTTTGTTGACTCTTACTTACACAATTTTGCGTCATCTTAAATTGTTTATCTGATTTTATAAGTAATTAAGTAAAATTTCATGTTATGTTAATATAGCACATTAAACAACGTCCACCAAATCAATACCGTAGAGAAAATCTAGTGAATTCGTTGACAAAAATTCAGTAAGGGGACACGTCAAAACTCAACCCGCGGTTACCTGCCGGTTCTTGTCGGTCAAATAATAGGAATAATAAATAGCCAACCGCCCCAAACCGCCTAGAACCGGCATACCGGCAGACAATAGCTGGTTGGGTTTTGAAGTGGGCCCTTAAGGGTACTTCAAGATTTTTTGCAGATCAGGACACGTTTTGTAAAGTTTTAACCAACTCAACTCTTATCCGGGAGAGGAAAAAAAATACTTACAATGATCTTTAATTAACAACAGATTGTTTGATTACGAAGATAGTGAAACATTAATGTAATATAAACAAACTATAATGATAGTAATAACAACAAACAACAAAACCGTTTTCTGTAACACTTTCTGATATCAAAACAATTGATGCTTATGAATAAACCTTTTTTATGTTGATAGTTGTTAATCTTCCAAAAAAGGTATTGTTAAATCCTATTTTTTGTTTAGAGTCGGACTTTGGTGTATACATGCTAGATGCAGTACATCAATAATATAAGCTAAATAGGTACGTAATTGTAAGCATTATTGCTTCTTTCCTTCCAGTTGGCATAACAGTAAAATACTACGAATATAACCTAGGAATGTATTACCAGGTTTCTTACTCCCCATTGATGACACCACATTAATCCCTCTCTGCAGCGCTAAACATAAACATCTCTTCATATTTTCTTCCGTAAGTGAAAGTCTCTAGGCATATATCAACATCACGTGACAAACCACTGCCTGTTGTGTGAATGCATTTTGCGCAAGTCTCATTTCACTCAGATATACGACGGAGACAAGTTCTGTAGCACCTTAGCGTAAGTTGTATATTATAAGCTAATGCTCACTTATTCTAAACATTAAATAAGGCAACGCTCTTAAATTTAATGGTTTAATTTCCGCTTCATAATTATGGATTTAATTAAATACTCAACATGAAGCTTGAAGAAAAGACAGTACGTATCACATGTATGTTTTTGGAGAGGAATGTAAACATGCTCTACTTCAAATGGAACTATTTGAAGCGTTGTTGATGCAAAGCAGGATGATATGTTGGAGTCACAAATGCGTTGTCGTTGTGTACATTCCAGCATCGTGTTAGGCTGCTATGTCTGACAAGCATTAATATAGCTAAGATGCAATAAAGTGTATATAGTTGTTCAGTATGAGAGGTATTATATAACATTTTTGTGTGTCAGAATGTGACAAAAATATGGGAGCTGAATCAACTGAACGGTTGCCCTCATGTCAGGACATTGAGCATCTTGACATAAATTTAGTCGTGCTTGGTGCTCCATCGGTCGGGAAAACTGCATTAATAGAGCAATATATACGATGTCAATTTCCTAAAAAGCATAAGATCACTAAAGCTGCATGTGTTTATACTTCAGCCATGGTTTCTGTGGATAAAATATATGAGATAAATATTGTGGATATGCCAGTTATACCATTTTCTCCATTGGAACAAAAACAGATTAAGAAACATGGGATTCATTGTGCTTGGGAAGATTTGCAAGCATATGCACAAGCAATTGGAAGTGCCTCAGCTATTATATTTGTTTATGACGTAACATCATCACAGAGCTTCCAGTACATCAAAGATCTTCGTCAGCAGATTTTGGATTGTTATGATTTAGACGAATGTGAAATACCAATGATTGTGGCAGGGAATAAACAGGATCTTCACTATATATCACAACTACCAAGGAAACATATATCACAGATTGTGCGAAAAACTTGGAAATGCGGCTATGTTGAAGTGTCAGCCAAATATAATTGGCACGTAGCATCATTATTTAATGATGTTGTACGGATAGTGATTCAAATTAGCTCCCAGGCTAAGGAGAGCCAAGCCAAAGCAATACCCCTACGAGCATTGCGATCGACTAATTGTTCATGCACCATTATTTAATCTTTTACGACCTCGTCCAGAGTATGTCGTGTGTATTTTGTCACTATAAGTACCCCCTATTTTGCACATTGCGACTCAACAGGGTTTATGTTGCATCTGTTACGGCTGATTACTGTTTTATATTTTGAGTTGTTGCTTACATTGAAGGGAATATTTATTTTCAAACGCTTTACTTCAACGCTGATTTATTTATGCGTAGATATTTAGTTATCTTTTATGACCTATAATAAAATACTGTATCCGGAAACCGTATGTATAGTTCTAAAATTTAAACATACGTGTTGTGTTTTTCATGACATAATTTTGGCAATTAACGAGTTGCTATCTCCTGGACAAGCTCTTTGTGCAACCAGCTGAATTGATGCAGGATTTGATGAATGTTTGTTCCTTGAGGCATTCGATGTATTCTCCATACCGGTACCGTGGAAGTTGTATTTCTTCTCTCTGTAGAAGGCACAGATCGCAAAGTGAGTGCAAGAAAATCGTATCTACAATGGTTGCCTAAAGTTACAGTTATTTAAAACCTAGTCACTAGATGTGAACAATCCTTCACAATTTCCTTCCTTATGTTAGTAGCTCTTGACACTGTCACCCGAAGGACCATTTCAAGAGCTACTGACCAAAGACTGAACATTCGACAGTGTCCAATTAAAATTGATGTAAAGTGGTAGCTATTGCAGATACGACTTCCGTGCACTCACATAACGAAATTAATTTGAAGAACTCTCGGTCTGAATGATGTTCCCTCTAAATTTTGAGATAATCGCCACATTTTCTTAAATCTACTTTTTGGAATATATATAGAAACTGTCTTTTTAATATAACATCACTCCAGCTCTTTGTTTCTATATCTCAGATATGTACTGATCGCATGTTTTGCATTACATCTCATGGGGTCAACACGGTCGCTGTACATTATATTAAAGATACCTGTATTTTCGACATTACTGTCATCTTCAGATTAACATCTGTAATAAAGCAAAACCACTTGATTATTATGACAATTACAAACAAAGATTCCGTTCTACAAATACTTTCACCTCTCGTTTGGCGGACTCGTACGGGTCAAATTATCCTTTATAATTTAACAACAACAACAGCAACAGTAACAACAACAACAACAACAACATCAACAACAACAACGTTTATATTTAAAAAAAAAGTATATCACGGAGTTTATTTTTTCATGTGTCCGATAAAAACTAATGTGTTAACTATACTAAAAGTCCAAAGCTCATTTTATATATTGCATAAATTTCTTTAAACTAATTAATTCATACCAAGAACGAAAGTTTGTTTCACCAAGTTTATTGAATTGATACAAAAGATTTGTTGCGTTTCTTATTGATGTTTTGTTGTTTTATTTCTTATATCAAAGGAATTTTGATATTTGAAGATAGTCTTTGTGTTTTATACATCATTTCTTTCACTCTGAAGAATGTAAACTGAACGGGTTTTTGGTTTTTTTAAAGATGCAATTTTGAAAACAAAAATTGTTACTTATACTCAACTAAAATGAATTCTGAAATCTATTAGCATCATTGCTAGGCAAGTACATCAGGTGACATAAGGACACACGTGTAATGTTTATGTAAAAACGAGTTTAAGAAATTGAAGACGTAAGGGTTTGCAGGAAATTATTGCTTTCATTCTTAATAGTGTTATTCATGAAATATATAGTTAAACAGTAAAATACTACGAATATAACCTAGGAATGTATTACCAGGTTTCTTACACCCCATTGATGACACCACATTAACCCCTCTCTTCAGCGCTAAACATAAACATCTCTTCATATTTTCTTCCGTAAGTGAAAGTCTCTAGGCATATATCAACATCACGTGACAAACCACTGTCTGTTGTGTCGAATGCATTTTTCGCAAGTCTCATTTCACTCAGATATACGACGGAGACAAGTTCTGTAGCACCTTAGCGTAAGTTGTATATTATAAACTAATGCCTACTTATTCTAGACATTAAATCAGGCAACGCTCTTAAATCCAATGGTTTAATTTCCGCTCCATAATTATGGATTTAATTAAATACTTAATATGAAGCTTGAAGAAAAGACAGTACGTCTCACATTTATATTTTGAAGCGTTGTTGATGCAGACCAGGATGATATGTTGGAGTCACAGATGTGTACATTCCAGCATCGTGTTAGGCAAGCATTAATACAGTGAAGATGCAATAAAGTGTAGGTGATCCATGTGAGAGGTATAGTTTTGTGTGTCAAAATGTGGCAAAAATATGGGAGCTGAATCAACTGAACGGTTGCCCTCATGTCAGGACATTGAGCATCTTGACATAAATTTAGTCGTGCTTGGTGCTCCATCGG
>JXSR01S035558.1:40974-53392 GCA_000969725.1 Ophiothrix spiculata
CACAGGTACCAAGGAAACATATATCACAGATTGTGCGAAAAACTTGGAAATGCGGCTATGTTGAAGTGTCAGCCAAATATAATTGGCACGTAGCAACATTATTTAATGATGTTGTACGGATAGTGGATCAAATTAGCTCTCATGCTAAGGAGAGCCAAGCCAAAGCAATACCTCTACGAGCACTGCGATCGACTAATTGTTCATGCACCATTATATAATATTTTACGACCTCGTCCAGAGTATGTTGTGTGTATATTTTTACTACAAGTACCCGCTATTTTGCACTTTGCGACTCAACAGGTTTCATCTGTTACTGCTGATTACTGTTTTAAAGTATGAGTTGTTGCTTACATTGAAGGGGGTATTTATTTTCAAACACTTTACTTCAACGCTTATCTATTTTTAACAATGCGTAGATAAGAAGCTTAAAATGTGGGAAATGTGACATTTTGTATGTATCATATGAAGCAGTATAATGTCGTCGTGTAGTGAAGTACCTGTCGCCATTTCTTTATGTTCGTATCGTCCAAATTGCTAAAGTTTAAATATAGCAGCAGAACAACTAAATATAACAGGCGGAACTGTAAGGTTTCAAAGCAGGAAAACAAGAACAGATATATATATATATATATGGTTTTACTACGCTTGAGATTTTTTGTATTTTTATAGTAAAAAAAACAAAAAACAGTGAGGTTGTTGTTTTTATATCTACGAGTATAATCGAAATGTTTTGACATTTTCTAAAAATACATCGGAAACAAAAGTGGTTGCTAACACTTATAACACTGCAGATTGTGGTTAAATTCGCAACCAAAACTCCATCAATCTGTACCCACAATGGCTGAGTCTAATAAAGATGACGACGACTAACTCCAAAAATTCAGCAATATATACGAGTACACCAGAAGGTCTAGATACACTTCGTCATTTTCATTCAGAATTTTTCTCATGGTGTTACATTTTCACCACTATGTTAAATTTTCATTCGGAATGATAATTTTCATTTTGATTTTTTTCTCATGATAATTTTTTTTTTTTGCGATGGAGTAATATGTTTAACCATTTATCAAAATGTTCAGCATAGTGTAATATTTTTCGCATCGCAATGATTCATCATCTGTAGCATTTTGACAATTCATAGCACATTACTTTCTTTGGTAATCGTTGTTTTCAAACAGTACCATAATTATCTTGGTACTTTTAATATATTCTGAAATCTGTCCTTGACAGGTACTATGGATTTTATTCTGAAGAAAATATTTGCCTACTGCTTCATTTTTTCCAATGAGAAACATTTTCATTTGGGATGTTTAACAATTTCTTGATTTTTTCATCATTCTAAGTGGATTTTAGCGGATTAATCCGATCAATAATATTGTCTGGGAACTCGTTCTTGAGGTCATTATGCATTTAGATGTCTGGATTTTACAATTGGTAAAAATGATGAAGTCTATTTTCCAAACCAAACCAAACCTTTTTCAAAACAACAAACGTCCACAGCAATCAAAAATCAGTTCACAACAGTCAGAAATTTCTTGAATATAACTGACTGTCCATTCCAAGTTCGTTTTAACTTGAAAGTCACAAAATTGTTAGGCAATATTAATTTGGAAAGTTATGGCCTCTTCTGTGGACTGTGATGAACAAGCGCCTATGTTTGATCCCCATTCAACAGATTTTTGTAAGTGAACTTTGAAAGTCTTCTCTTTAGCCTATCGAGTTGGTACAAGTGGATATCTTATTCTGAAAGTATTTAGAAATGTTTCATCCAGCTAGCATATGACACACTTATTTTTGGTCAATCAAAAATTTTCAAACTTATCATTTAGGCATCAGCAAAATTAAACTGAACAAGCATCGATCGGATTCATTAAAAACATACTAACTACATAGAGACTTTAGTTTATTTAAGTAAATATATAAAATATATCTTATGGTTTTTAATTATTGAATAGTCTTCGACTCATATAGCGATTTATATTTATTATACGGTTATATAAATATCTTCATGTTTTGATCATTGAATATTCTTGGAAAAATAAATGATGCACTCAGTGACTTGAATCGTGCATATATAAGAAACCTTATAATACCGTCTATTGCTTGACGACTTCCGTCTTGACAACATTTAAGTATTCAGTAAATGACAACATTGCAGAGATACATGTCCAGGTGGTTGTTAACTTTACTTAAGAAACACCAATACTTATAATGGTATTGTTATATTAATGATTCTTATAAAGGCTAATTAGTCCGAGTAAAGATAGCTCGTTAGTCCAAAGTTGTGCCAGTTCGAGCATTAAAAAGGATAGGTAGTCCAAATTTTTATTTTTATCTCGATAATCATATTGTTTCCTTTTCTGTTTTTATCACTATTGAAAAAGCAATAAATCAATGTATGATGATGCTTAAATGTTCACAAGACGATCATAATTGTTATATTGTTAAAATGGCTCTTATTTGGAGATTGCGTAAAACTGCAAATTCTAGCAGATTTAAATATAAATCTGTTTAAATTATTTGCATACAGAAAGAGAAAATCGTGACCATGTTTAATTTTAGTGGGAACAGAATATAAAGTTACAGAATATCTTTTATGACCTGTAATTACATACGTATAGTTCATATATTATGTTTGTTGTTAATTACGATCAATCAGTATTTCTTATTGTATGTTTGTTGTACAATTAATTAGTATTTCATATTGCTTCCGTGAGATGCGCCAGAGTTTAAGTATTTGTCTTAACCATGTTAATGTAAAATAAACCTTTCAAGAGACTGAATAAATATAATACATTCCTATGTTACACTCTAATCAAAACATAAACATATGTATGACCGTATGTTGAACATTAAGAACATTTAAGCATTAACGTACTACTAAAGCACTAAAGCAATTTACTTTTTATATGCATGTATTACACAACGTTTGTCTTTAATACAGCATTTTGATACCGCCTTTATTGAGAAACACCGTTGTTGCGAGTAGTTTTAAAGTGTGGATGAGGTTACTATATTGAATTTTCTTATTCCTGGCACTTCATTAAAAGTTTTAGGGGCGTGTCGACGATTCCATTCATTCTGAGAGGTTGTATGCATTATCAAGTCAATTCAATACACATTTAATTTAACGATAACATGTGTATGGCCATAATTAAATAAAATACGCTATCTCACGAAAAAAAATAATAGATATGAAAAATCAAAGCTGGCGAAAATTGTTCCCATTGATATAAATGACTGCATAGTCACATTGATTTAAAAGTTTATAATCGAAATTTAGTAATAGGAAGCAGGCATTTGAAACATCTAAGCCTGTATCGTTAAAATATAACATTTAACATCAAATAAAAGGCTCATACACGTATGCTGATATTTATTTTAATTTTTGTATTTCATAACAAACGACAGTATTAATGTGGCCTAAACGATCGAACTATTAGGCGTATTAAATCCACAAAGAGGTCGATGTGGTGTCCTCCAAAATTAACCCGAATCGATAGCATGACATCAAACCTTTTGATAATAATACTTTTCATTGAACCTGATTGAAAACCTTCCGTATTCTATAGAAAATAACTCATTTAATGAGGGTTAGAAATTATATTATATTGTACAAAGTTAAGCATTATACAGCTTTCTAGTTTTGTTCTAAACACATCCCCTCCAAATGTCATCTTGTCATCAACAATATGCGCTTGGTGACACGAATAAAAAAATCGACTATAGGAATTCAATCAGCATGCAGTGTCAACATAATCAAGACGGAAAACTACATCAAGAAGGTAAACTAGGCTTTAAAACAGCAAAATAAACATATAGATTGGGTTAAAGAGAGACAAATATGAAATAAACTATATTTAGATAACCTATAACGTTGAAAAAAGATTGAAAGCAATGTTGGAGGAGGACATATTTAATCATATCAATTCCAAAGCTTTCGATTAACAGCAAATTAATATCTCAGTGTGTTTGCACCAAAATAATGATGACATCATAACATAAAAAATACATTATCGCCTCTCACTGAAAAACAAATGATAAATGACCAATAATGTCGAAAAACGGAATACAACAAAGAATAAAGCTGATGAAACATTTTGAAACCGAAACCCTTCTTTTTCTTGTAATCACCATTTTTTGTGCCAACCCAACATGAAAGTTTGCCAACTTAGTCTACAATCCTGCTTCTTCGTTCTAGTTTTTGAGCTTCTGCGCCAATTTCGTGACATACGGCCTTAGCAGAAACACTGGATACAAGGTGTATCAAAATTCTTTGTACCCTGATCTTGTATACATTTCGGAATATTTTTCACAATGATGAGAATAAATTTTGATAAAAATACTTAGATATTCAGTTTTTGTGAAGTTTTAACTTGTCTAAGATTTTATTTCATGGCAATAGCATGCTGCATTCAACATTCAAAAGTTACTTGCTTTTAAAGAAAGCTAGTGTTTTTGTCAAATTGCGTGTGTTTGAACATTGAATTGATTTAACCCTCCTGACGGATACATTATACTTTCGGGTTATTTTTCTGCTGCATAAAAATGCAAAAACAACTGACCCCGGACATTTACGCTATTATAAATTAATCCATTGCGGTCATTCTTATGAAAAAAAAATATGGAGGATTCTTCAACAGATGGGAGTAAGATAAGCCGTTAAAGTTCTGGTGTGGGGCAGGTTTGTGGTTGTCACTGTGGATAATTTCATATTGTTGTTTTGAAAAATATCCAAATGCACTTGAGCAGAAACTTACAAGAAATGTTAAAAGTATCAAAGTATAGAACTTTTGTAGCATAATTGTGATTTTTCACATTTTTTTCAAAAAAAAAATCGCAATTTTCAGATTTATGACGTCATAAATACGTAACATCTTGATCGTTTATTATTATTTTTCATGAATGGATAGAATGGACCCTTAGCTTATAAACGGGAACATTAACCACCCTTTTTGAACATGAACTAGCATCGGTAGACAAAGGTTAGTGCATGGTATTTGTGTAAATCTGCAATTATCCAATAAATGACTATAACTCTTTGAAACAGTGTTCAATTGCCTTGAAATTTTCACATTGTAAAGCTCCTTCTATTTTAATATTCTTTCGAAAGTAAAACACCTGTGGGTACAAACATTTTTGATACACCCAGTATATATACCTCTTCACTGTAGTAAATAGCACAGTATGATGAGGAGCAAAACAAGGGAAGTGCATGTGAACTGCTTACTTGTTGAAAGCATTTTCGCTCGTGGATGTTAAAACTAGATATAATAACTGCGAGCAGTTTGCATGCTAAATTGCTTGGATGAATTAGGTTTCACGTCCAAAGGCAACGGCATCGTAATTCAAGAAAGAGGAGTCGTGAAATTGTACATAAAGGTGAGTGAATTCACCCATGTCTTGACAAGTACAGTAGGTGAAGACGGCTCGTTTTGAATAATAAAACTATCGTCTATTATGGATATGACTATCATAAAATGCAGTCAAATACGTTTTATTTTGCATTGCGATGTGTGTGGGACGGGTGTGAGTGGGATGTTCAGCTTTTCACATGTCTGACAAGATCTTTAGATATGAAAATATTTTTAGAACAATTTGGCTGAAATAACACATACAATGAAAACCATGTTACATCAATTCACCAACGGGAAGGAGTTTTGGCTTGCATTGATTGATACTGGAGCTGACATACCTACCCAAACTCCACAATCATAAACAGAACCAGTCATAATTAGACAAAATGAACAACCTTTGTCAGAAATATATTGTAAATATGTTTTGCCTCCAAATGTTATCTAAAGTCAAAATATCAGGAATTGGGATTTCTCTTTTCCGTATTTTTAGGTTTTGTTTATAAAGAACAGCCACTGTTTTTTTTTTATCTTGTTTTCATTTCCAAGAATGATTTGACCAAAAAGTGAACAAAAGGTACAAATTTCCAAGTGTTTATCCTTGGAAACAATCAATATCAAACATTTTGTCGATTGAATATTACGCGCAATTAAATACGCCAGAATAAGAACATCCCAACTCCAATAGTTCCCTTTTGTTAAGTTCTGTAAAATGCATACACATCTCTGAAAAACATTTCCATGTCTTTATCCCAATCAAAGTGTCACATTTGACCTTGTAGTTGACTTTTTTTAGACATTGTTAGATAATGCTTCTAGCATATGTTTGCAGAAGGGAGCTCATGGATTTTTTTTTTGTAATGGCTGTTTAAATATAGCACATATGTACCATAACAATTATCTAACAATATCTAAAAAGTCAAGTACAGGGTCAAATGTGACACTATGATTAGGATATTGACATGGAAATGCTAATTTAGTGATGTGAAAGCATTTTCAGAGATTTGTATGCATTTACATTTTATAAGTATAATTAACAGAAGGGAGCTACTGAGTTGGGATGTTCTTATTCTGGCGTATTCAATTATATAAATGTGATGACTTACACCGAAAGGGGAGACTTTTGTTCCGATATTAAAATTGAGTTTTTAGCATCATGAAAAAGCTTAGAGTTTCACAAGTAATTTGGTATATCAAACATTTCGATACAACAATCCGTTCCGAAGATATGGCTATTTTAATAAGATCGTGTTGATCACTTTTCAAAAATAGCAATTGGAGAAAACAGGCTTTTAAAGTTTGGGTTTGTGAAAGCATTAAGTTTATTGATTACTATTCAACTATACACAAAATCATCTTAGCAACGGGTAATTAGGAGCACTCAATCATTATTAAATTTGACAAATACATTGTCAAGATACATATTTTTAATTCAGTTACAAAAATATGGCAAATTAGACATATTTTTAATTAATATGGAAGTTTTTTCTTCTGATCACAAAATTGCGAAAACGAGATTGACACGGTGTTAGAAAATTGTCTACAAATCATCTTATTTTCGCAATTTTATAGAAAACGGCTTGGTAGGAAGATTGTTAAAACTTTGAAGATTCATAATATCACAAAATCTCAAATTCACCCCCAGACGAAAATTTTACCACTTCTCAACTTCAAAGCCTGATATCTCAGTTTGCAGATCGTCGCAAAGTCCCCCTTTTTGGTGTGAGTCATCACAAATACATTATTGTTTTCTATTTCAACAATTGTTGCTTACAGTAGATTTAACAAAATGTACGTCTTTAACACAGAATCAGTCTGCCCTTTTAATTTATTAAACAACCACTTATCTTGTCACAATCCCGGGGAAGGGGGGGGGGGGGGGGGGTACTCAAAAAAATGGGAGCTATGTCCGCGCGCGATATCCAACATAGGGTCCTGCGAAACGGATTTTTAG
Organism: Ophiothrix spiculata; assembly: GCA_000969725.1. Classification (NCBI taxonomy): domain Eukaryota; kingdom Metazoa; phylum Echinodermata; class Ophiuroidea; order Amphilepidida; family Ophiotrichidae; genus Ophiothrix; species Ophiothrix spiculata. The sequence goes on from JXSR01S035558.1 coordinate 48,283, forward strand.
TTAAAAAGGGTCTATGGAACTGATTTTGTCCGAATTGAGGTCTCGGGAACTTCTGCCTAATTTTCTTTGAAAATGGGGGTCTCTGGAACTGACGTATTCTTGAAATGGGTATTATCGGGAGCGGAAGAGTAGACCTTGAGGCTTGAAAAGGGGATCTTGAGCGCGGTCATACCCGTATATTCAATCAATGTAAGTGACCCTGGGTTCATGCTATCCCTATACAACATTATACTGGACTGCACTCATGCAACTAATATTGGGGGTTCGGTATTGTTTTCCACACCGATTGACTTTGGGATGGGGAACATGAAAAGTGTTTTGTCGTACGTTTGTGTATCTGTGATAGTCTTCCAGCCAACAGCAAATATTATGCTTAAAAAAACGTTTTGTAGGCAAATCTTGTTACAGCTTTCCATCCATGTGGAATCATATCCTCAAGGGGTGTACATTAGCCTGTGGGTGGATGGTAAAATTAATTGTTTGATTTAGTGGTCAAAATGGCCCAAAATAGCCTAAAATCATGAACAAATCACAAAAATTGTAAAAAATAAGTTTTTGGCCCCAAAATGATATTTATTCAAAATCAAATCATTCACTTAGGTAAATCATATCACAAAAACATCTGCCTACAATATTTTGGGACTTAACTTCATTTTTGTGGTTAATTTTGACCAAAAAAAGGTCAAAAAAGGTAAAAAATAACCCAAATTTAGTGATTTTGGTATATGTCTTCAATTCTTTTTCCAAATGTTTGTTCAACGAGTAAAAAATCACCGTGTATTATAATGTTGTGCCACAAAATCAATTAGCGTCAAATTTAATACCCTTTTTTGGCCATAATTGATCAAATTTGGCAGAAAAATGCGGAAACATGACCAAAAAGGGTTAAACTGTGAACAATTTTTTTATTAAGTCTACAATATAAGTGTCATACAACAGTCCTTTGCACTAGCCATGAGTAAACCAAATCAACTTTATTAGGTTCCTTATGACTCTCGAACACAATCCGAACGTTCCCAAAAATAAAAACTGGTCTCAAGCAAGATTTAAATCCAAGATGGCCGCCAAAATTCCCGCCAAAATACTATATTTTAATCATAATTGCCTAAAAGTATCTTGTAAAACACTTTATGTTCAAAATTATTATCGGAAAATGGCTTCTTGAGCTATAACAAATACATCTGACATTAAATTATGTCATATGCATATTTCAAATTCAAGATGGCCACCAAAATAGCCGATTTTCATAAAAATCGACCAAAACAGCCTTTAAACTGCCTGATTTATATTTAATAGAGATAAATAATCAACCAGAAATAATATTTAGGGTTACAGCAAGATCATTTGCCCCTACTTATATTGTAAGTTTGTATCAAAATCAAAATGGCGCCTGTTCTAAGATCCAAAATGTCCGCCAAAATGTGCAAAAATGGGTTAGAGGCACTTTAAAACGGTAACAAAAACATCAAATGTCCAAAATATTCGATGGAAAACGGTTTTGAGGGAAACAATAGCAGCTTTTCATCTCAAATTAGGGTGTTAGCAAGATTCAAATTAAAGATAGAGCCTGTTCTGAGATCCCAAATGGCCGCCAAAAAATTGGTTTTAGTGGATTTTAATCAGTTTCAAAAACAACAAATGTTCAAAAATGATGGAAAATAGCTTTTAGGATAAACAGAAGATTATTTCTTTCCAAACTGGGGTGTTAGCATGTTTAAAACTCAATATGGAGCATGCACTGACCGCCAAAGTATTTACGGTTTTAGGCACAAAATGATTGTATTAAAGTGACTTTTAAACGGTATCAAAAACACCAAATATTCAATATTGTCTATAGAAATTGTTTTTGAGGATAACAATAAGACCATTTCTTCCAAAATGAGGTTGTTAGTATGTTTCAAATTCAATATGGAGCTTGTACTGAAATCCAAAATGGCCGCAAAAATATCATTTTATGCTCAAATATGGGTTAAAGTGACTTTGAAACCATATCAAAAACACCAAATGTTCAAATTAACTGATGGAAAATGACTTTAAAGGTAACAATGAGAGTATTTCTTCCTAAATAAGGATGTTAGCATGTTCCATATCCAATATGGAGCCTATACTGAGATGAGAAATGGCTGCTGAAAACCGATTTTAGGCACAAAACTGGGTTACGATGACTTTGAAACGGTTTCGAAAACACCAAATATACAAAATAATAGAAGGTAAATGACTTTAATGGAAACAATAGAAACATTTCTTCCTATAAAATGTTGTTTGCATGTTTAAAATCAATGATAAAGCCTATAATGTGAACCAAAATGACCGCTAAAATACAATTTTCTGCAAGAAAATGGATATAATCGACTTTGACACATTAAAATATTGGATTTGAAACATGGTAACAGCCTAATTCGGGTAGAAATACTCTCATAGTTACCCGTAAAGCTATTTTTCATCGATTATTTTGAACATTTGGTGTTTTAGATATTGTTTCAAAGTCACTTTAAACCACTTTCATGCATAAAATTGTATTTTTGCGGTCATTCTTGATCTCTGTACAAGCTCCATATTGAATTTGAAACATGCTAACATCCTTGTTTGGGAAGAAATTATCTTCTTGTACCCTAATAGCAATTTTCTATTGATTACTTTGAGCATTTGGTGTTTTTGATACCGTTTAAAAGTCACTTTAACCCACGTTTGTGCTTAAAATTGTATTTTGGCGGCCATGTTGGATCTCAGAACAAGCTCCGTATTGAAATTTAAACTTGGTAAGACCCTTATTTTGGAAGAAATGACCTTCTTGTTACCCTCTAAACCAATTTTAAAAGACTATATTAAATATTTGGCATTTTTGATACCGTTTAAAAGTCACTTTAATCTATATTGTGCCTACAATCATATTTTGGCAACCATTTTGGTTTTCACAACAGGCTCCATATTTGATTTGAAATATGCTAACCACCTTGTTTGAGAAGAAATGCTACTATTATACCTTCAAAGCTATTTTCCATCGAATGTTTTAAACATCTGATGTTTTTGATATTGTTTTAAAGTGCCTCTAACCCTTTTTGCACATGAAAACGTATTTTGGCGGCCATTTTGAATCTCATAATAGGCACCATTTTAATTGTGATAACCCAGTTTTGTGCCTTAAATCTGATTTCAGCAGCATTTTCTGATTTCATTGTTATCCTCAAAAACAATTTCCATAGAAAATATTGAATATTTGGTATAATAGTAGCTCCATATTGAGTTTTAAACATGCTAACACCCAAGTTTGGAAAGAAATAAAGCCATTTTCCATAATTTTGTGAACATTTGTTGTTTTTGAAAGTGATTAAAATCCACTAAAACCAATTGTTGTGTCGTATTCTGGCGGCCATTTTGGATCTCAGAACAGGCTCTATCTTTAATTTGAAACTTGCTGAAACCCTTATTTGAGATGAAAAGCTGCTATTGTTTCCCTCAAAACCGTTTTCCATCGAATATTTTGGACATTTGATGTTTTTGTTACCGTTTAAAGTGCCTCTAACCCATTTTGGGGGCCATTTTTGATCTTAGAACAGGCGCCATTTTGATTTTGATACAAACTAACAGGGGCAAATGATCTTGCTGTAACCCTAAATATTATTCCCGGTTGATTATTTATATCTATTAAATATACAGGGTGTGCCAATATAAACGCAAGATTTTTTGTGATTTTTTTCTGAGAGAATAAGGCTACATGTAATAAAAACAATTATCAAATGTTATTGTACATAATCTGAGCTTCATATAGCATTTTGTTTCGTAAAATTTGAGCGTTTAATTCTGAAGTTATTACAAATTCTGTGAAGCCCTTAAAAATTGAGTTGGTCCGGTTTCTTGATCTCAATGCCATGATCAATAACCAAATGTAGGTAGCAATCAAAACATTAAATGACAAGTTACTTCATCTGAAGATGAAAACTTCTATCGCTTACTTGCATTTTTGTTTAGTGTTATATCAAAAGCGCCAAAAAGGGTGTCAGAATAACTTTTAGAAATTACCAGAAATAATGATTTTAATTGTTTTCTATCCAAATATCATGTTCACAGTTTCCCCAAACCGGAATGTAAGTTCGTTTCTGATTATCTGGCATGATGTGAACCTTGATTGTATAATTTATCTTGATATGCAATGTAATTTCCCCAAATTACAATTGCAGCTACTGCCTCCGAGTCTCACATTTTATCTATTCATTTTTATGATAAAAGGTTAATACGCAAGCCCTTGAATTTTTGTTTTATTTTAGAGCTGACACTGACTGAAGTACCAACTTAAACCAGCAAAGCTGAGACTGCTAAAACTAAATTTCATAACTGCTTAATAATTGCTGATAATCATTTCTTCAAATCGATTATCTGTTTTGTTTTCAATGAAAATGATTGATCAATAATATCTTTGAGCCACAAATAATTGTAAAATTAATTTAGCCTGTTTTGGCTAATGTCTTGGATGCATATCATCCTATGTTAACATACTTCATCCGATGACCACAAATCGGACCAGATTGAAATTTGTGCTCCATTTTGAAAATGCTGTATCTCAGGACAGGAATATCCGAATTGGATGAAACAAAGGGCATAATGAAGGGAAGAAGCTCTATTTTAATATTAATAATGTTTTGATGAGAAAAATGTCCTGCTTATATTTTAAATATTTTCATTTTCAAATCTTGCGTTTTTATTGGCACACCCTGTATATCAGGCAGTTTAAAGGCCGTCTTGGTCGATTTTAATGAAAATCGGCGATTTTGGCAGCCATTTTGGTGGCCATCTTGAATTTGAAATATGCATATGACATGATTTAATGTCAGATGCATTTGTTATAGCTCAAGAAGCCATTCTCCGATAATAATTTTGATCATAATTATATTGTTTTACAAGATACTTTTAGGCAATTATGATGAAAATATAGTACTTGGCGGCCCGGGGAATTTTGGTGGCCACCTTGGATTAAAATCTCGCTTGAGACCAGTTTTTATTTTGGGGAACATTTGGATTGTGTTTGAGGGGCATAAGGAACCTAATAAAGTTAATTTGGTTTACTCCTGGCTAGTGCAAAGGACTGTTATATGACACTTATATTGTAGACTTA
>JXSR01S035558.1:103876-127336 GCA_000969725.1 Ophiothrix spiculata
CACATTGAAGTATATTCAAAAAATTATGATCCCAACATTTTTATTTTTAATAATACATGTGTTTATAAATCATAACTTTCGTAAACTTTTGCATGTAATCCTATGCGCGCCGCCTCCACCGTCGCCGCCTCTACCCGATCCATCGTGTTCCCTAATTGTTTTTTCAAGTGTAACTTCATTAATTAAAATCATATGAAGTTCACTTTTTGTACATATCTAGAGTATCAATAGACCTTTCATATGGTACCAAATTTTCCCAAATATGTCAAGAAGTTTTAGCAAAAATGCATGTTTTCTACAATATTTTCGGCCAATATGTAACAGATCCATGATATTTGAGGGACCTATTTGTGACGGAAGGCCATATATACAGACCATGTGCCAGGAATTTTCAATTGAACCACGTTTATCACCGCAATTTGCTGCACACTTGACCGCCTAATCACATTGGGTGCATAAAAGAGTTATTGATCGCTAACGAAGCCTTCTCCACAAAATATTTTAAACTTCGACATTTTGCCTATACCAAACTGACAAACCAACCTTATTTTCGTGGATTTGGCTGTTTGAAGTGATTTTCACACAAAATAATTACAAACATGAAAAATAGGCCTTTATTTTGTGTGTTACCAAATTATGGCGAGGGACCTGGTGAGAAAACGCAAGTTTTCAAAAGTGATTTTGAGGAATAATTTTCAACAAAATGGTGGTTTAAAATCCACATTTTTGATCATCTGTCTGATTCTGAACGATAAAATCATCTATATTTAAGGGCAATTGAGGTATTATCTGGTCATATCTGGTGAATTTGGAAGCCGAATTAGCAAACTGTGGCAAAAATTCTGAATTTTAAAACAATTTCCAATTTTTCATTACAGGTAGAGCACTCGGTTTATCGTAGACAAGAAAATAATGCACTTTCCAATGACCCGCTGATTGACCGGTTAAAAAGATTTCAATGATCTTAGTATCAATGGAAAAAGGAGACTCTACCCTATACAATAATGTTAATTTCAGGGTCATCATGGAATCACTCCTCCTCAGGAAGACGTTTAACAGGAAAAGGGCTCAAGAAAACGACGGTTAATCTTTTACACGTGGAAGTGATTGTGATATAGTTTTACAAAAATGTATAGAGAAAAAATATAGATGGTTATAGGGTTACCACCACCCAAACGCAAAATAAAGCGACCATGTGCATTAAGGTTATTGTTTTTACATCCTTTGCGGTCATTTTGACGAAAACAGTCTCGGATTCCGCCTAAGATGGGGTTATATAGTAGATAGTCAAAGTCCGAGGGTATGGGTGGGGTAGTTGCCACCTCGAAAAAAATTAAATCGCCATTTTGAAAAATATCTGCATGGTATGGAATTGACACTTACAGGATATGTTAGAATTGTCGGGTTTTTTTTAATTATTCGACGATATTCTAACATTTAGAACTTTTATAACGATATTTTGAAAAAGTGGCTATTTTTGTTAAAAACGGAATTTTTGGTCCGGAAATACTTTGTGACAACCGATTTTCATGATCTTGGTATCAATTGAAAGAAGAGACCCTATTCTATACAAAAGTACCAAAACAATATATTTTTAGGTGTGTACATTTTAAAATTTTACCCCCCCCCCCACACCTCAGGAAGACGTGTTACAATAAAAGGCTCGGGAATACGAGGATTAAGCAATATTCAACCATGCAATGTTTCAAATTATTTTATACAAAAATTTTCCTACTCCTAAAGTGAAGTGGTACTCATTCTCTTCGGAGCTTCTCAAAATTGGACCCTAAATGGCGTAATTGTTGATAGCAAATTGCAAACATTTTTAATGACCATTTGCTAAAAATTAAAAAGTATACAATTGAAGTTTTTCATTTATTTACGTGAAGTAAATACTTATTTTCTCTTGCTTTAAGAACTTTTTATGAAAAAATGTACAGCACAGTTCTCAGCTGAGCAACTCTTAAGTGAAAAGTTGCCCTTGGCGGCAAAGGTAGCCTGGACTTAGAACCCAAAAATGGCGTAAATCATGCTGAAAACTACCCCTTTTCCAAAAACGTAGACGCCACCTGTGGTACAAAATCAGACCCTTTTACGCCATTTTTTATGATGAGCACGAGTACCAATTGCAATCCTGAGCGGTTACCTCTGCAAAGTAATTACACTTGTTTAACCGTATTTTAAATTGAAAAGACATCATGCCTCAAATGTAAAGTATAATCCAACTTATCCCATTGTTGTACATCCCATCCAGGATGTACCACTTAAAAGGAGCTTTGTAGTGCAATAAAATATCCTCTTTTCCTTTGGGAATAGATCCTATACTACTTTGTTAATATTTTGGGCAACACCAATCACCATTTGCTTCATATCTTATGACAAGTGACGCTAGTTATGGTCGTCACGAGTGTTACTTAATATAAACTAAAACAGGTCAAACTAAATTAGAAGCGCATATTGTTACAAAGATGTGTCAGAATTACTCAACTGATTTAGCTTCATCAGGAATGATCAGTTGACAGATGGCACAGGGCAACATTTCGTGTTGGAACATGACTAGAAGCATATAGTTTGCACCTTAAAACGATCGAAACAATAAATTGTTAAAACGAAAACCACATCGTTTCTTAAACCTAAAGGAATGGTGCTTAGTTTAACAAATTATTAGAAATAAAGTACAGCTAATTATAGATTTGATAAAAGTACCATCATGGGTTTGCCATAAATTGTTAAGAGATATATATTTTAAATGGCATTCTAAAGAAGTAGTCAGTATAAAAACAATAGTTATTCTTAACCATGGTTTAAATATTATTGAGGACCTATATGACTAAAACAGCGCTAAATCAGAACGAAAATAAACATCGACAATACTCACACCTGTTTCAAAAAAGGAAAAATGTTGACAAGTTTCTTTTTTTAAATTAATTGAATCTGCGTTTTTTAGAAATTGTTAACAACAGGAATGTCAAAATTGCTAGTTATAATATATCACGAGGGTTGAAAAGTAAGAAAAAAATATGCAAACGGTAAATGGAAGTAACGTAGTCTTAACGATACATGTTTATAAGTGGCACTACGAGTCGTGCGGTACTACCCTATTGAAGAATAATTTATCAAACAAATCTCCTGGTACACACAGCTAGAGTACTTTATATCTCGATTTATCTTTTTCCGAACTAAAAATGCTTTTAGCACTTGATTGATTCACATTCCCGTGTTATCATACAGGCTGTAGTTAGGCTTAAAAGCTGGGAATTGTCTTTGACACATATAGAGTGGAAAGAAAAATGATATTTCATAAACTTTCATAGAAAGATGTATTTTTCTTCTGTTTATCTCTCTTGAGTGATAATAGTAGTACTGGTACCAGAATAGTACTTAGTACATGAACTTAGATCTGCGTATATTTTAAATCTAGTACTAAGATGACTGACTGACCTTACGAAGTAGCAAAAAATACATGTGTCTAGTAAAAGCACACCGCACTAAGCAATTATTCGGTTTAAACGGTAAATGGATATGTCATGGTTTTATGGCAAGTTAGGAGCAATTACGTTTTTATCAGACTTATGCAAACGTTAAAAAGATGCTCAAAGTTGGAAGAAGTGTCGCATAAATCATAACCACACAAGCAAACACAAAACACAAAATAATGAATAATAGCAATTAAATACTTCATGCACAGTTCCCCATTTCGATTCTGAAAACACTGAATTCAAATGCGACAAATATTTGAAATTCGCCACCTTTTAAAAACGCTTTTTTACATCTTGAAAAGATAAAAGATAAAGTATAAAAAGAAATAATAGAACTTGTAAATTAGTATGACATTTAACTTCTCGTATATCTAATTAATTTAATTTCAATTAAATTATCCGAATGTGTCTTTACATTCCTTTATTCCTATTTACCACTTCAATTTCTGTACTTGACAACATGAATTATTCACTTCCCACTTATCATCAGCTGGGTATCCGCACTATAAGAAAATGTTTTAACATTTAAGAACACACTTTTAAGTTTATAGAAATGCGAGTGAGGTTTACATTACATATTACATGGAATTATGGAGTTATTCACAACCATTCATGAGATGTAATTGGATTCAATCATAAATGTGAACCGTCATTATCTCGGTATTTAAAGGGTCAGAAAATAACAACTAATATTTTGATCTCATCTTGGATTTAGAGCTTAAAAAAACAACTTGCTGTTTGGTTGCAAAGTTACGTCCAAATTGGTTGAAGCCGTCAGGCTGATTTTGAAAACTGTAGTTCTAAGAAAATCGAGTTTAAAGTCTTTATTCTGAAGTAAAAGTGGATGGAGATTTCGGGGAAAGTGTTTTTTATTTTTGTTTTTAACATGTTGGAACCTGATAAATTTATAAATTCGACCTTGGATGTTATATTTTGGTAAGATGCAATGGCTTGTAGCACGTAATATGGACAAAACGAAAGAAACACGATGAAGAATGGTGCACACGTTGTCCCCAATTAAGCGTTTACACACATTTACACCCTGAACACATAACCTTGCGGTCAGGTTGCAATCTGCTTACGGTGTCATACTGGCGTCATACGTCATTACGGGGTAAGCGGCTGGTGTCTGAACGGTATCTGGGCTAACACCGGGCGGTGTCCCTGAGCCGTAGATACGCCGGAAGCATGCCAAAAGAATGAATGTATTTCTTAGTTAAAACCTTGCGGCTTGTATACGATGTCTTCAGGTATGTTCTCATAACCACCGGGCGCCGACCGTGGCGGCTTTGCGGCTTCCTTCGGCTTATGTGACCATAGCATTAGTACAATTCCTAGTTGTATGTCAGAATGTATTAATGTGTACAGCCGCGGCAAAAGGGTCCAGTTGTCGACTCCTACATGTTGCTCATTGTAGCATATCTGATGTATACAAATACCATACATTAGATATGCTACAAGGAGCAACATGTACGAGCCGACAACTGGACCCTTTTGCCGCGGCGGTACACATATTTGAGCAAGATTATTCCTTTTGAATCGGGGCCACTGATCAAGTGATCATGGAAGACTCGTTAACCAGCGTCTATTGAGAATCAGTATTTGAGCTATGAAATGTATTGGAACAAAGTGTCATGGGCCAGGTAATATATTCTGAACAAGATCAGTGGAGAACCAATAGAAATGACGGGACACGAGAAATTTAGCTACTTGCAGCATACTCCTGACTCTTCTCCGTACTTTGAATTGATGCTTGAACCATGAGTTCTCTTATTTACGTCTTTTTTCATTTCAATCATTTTTAATGATTGTCTAGATTTTGATGTAATTATATCGTCACGCTAACTTTTTTGCGTATTGTGAGTTAGGCAGAAACATACAGTGAGGGTAAGATGGTTATAGGCAATTATATTTTAACAAGTAGGCAGGAACACCAAGAAAGATAAGCAATAATTAATTATTAGTAAGTAGCAGACTTGAGTTATAGGCAATTTTCACGTGTCCAATTTTAATTTTGCGCACATCAGACAAGATTGAATGAATTAATTGTATATTAACCTAATCATAGATACCCTATGTACTGATAAAAAGATGTTTTGACGAGATTCCCAAATGGTGATTCCTTTTAGGGATTGAAGTTTTGCTGTTTTTTCCCTCAAAATATCTTCAAAAGAACACTATGTAACAATATATTTAAGTTTTTGCTAACTGTTTATCCATGTAACAAACATGATTACTAGATACTTACCAAAAAATGAATATAATCGAATAATCAAATTAAGCATTTGGCCTCTGTGCTTTAATAATAATGTTTCTCATTGAATGACTTAATGTGCTAAGGTCTTAGCCTTGCATCTTCATCGATTTTATATTGTTACCACCCGCCTGATTGAATTATTGCTATTCTCGCTGATAGCAATTAAATCACAACTCTTGTCTGTGAAACGTCTTGAAATATATTACTTTTATCAATGTCGCTAATTACAATGTCATGAAACTTAATTGCTTTTAATTGCTTGTGTAAAAGAGAGATATCCAACATTTTAAATAGTTTTAATTGAAAAAAATCCTTATTTGAATTTGAAATTACAAAAGTAATTCTTATAAAACCCTTAAATACAACACATTGGTTCGGCTTATTACCATTTGACGATATTAAAGTATTTATTAACTTATCTTTAATAGCGCATGTTCAAGGCTTTTGTCGGTCTGTCTTTACAGAAATGACGCTATGTTTACAATGGTTAGCATGTTTAGTACATTCACTATGCTTTTGAAACCTTCAGTTATTCCGCCATATTTATATCCTTCAAAAGTTTCTTGAAACACTATTTTTTTAATCAAAATTACATCAAGTAAGGAGCTGCAAGGTGTCTGGAATGAAGTGTCAGGGTCTACAAATTTCCGTATATACATGTAATGCATATTTACCGATTTTGTCACCATTTCAACTTGAGCGTTCAATATTTCACTTGGGTAGCTGGTAAGGAATTAAATTAGGCTTACAGTGTACTACCTGAATGTGCTATGTACATGTTTTCAATTCGATTGGGTCGAAACAAACCAAATTGGTTCAAACTAATCATTATTATTCGACAACTTTTTATCCATAACCACTTTCCCACTTTACAAATATATCTAGCTTATTTAGTTCGCCTTAATATCGATTCGTAACTTAGAACGGATGGTATGAAAGGCAGAAATACTACATGTATAAAGGTCATGGTGGTTGTCACATTTGTGGTGGTTTATAAACATATTAAATTTTGACATATTGCATTATCGTTTTCTCATTCTAAAGGATTCTGTTCTTTAAATAATATTTATATGTAAAGGATTTTTATAAATTGCATTTCAGAACTGATCGAGTTTATTACAAATTAAGATTCAATCTATCTTTTAGTTGATTTAATGATAGACATTAGATGTATCAAGTTCCTATGATATTCAGAAGTAGATTTACTACTCAAAAAATCGTAAAATGCAGCAATACATCTGAGCTGAGAGCCAATTGAATTTCGAAGTTTGCTTATTGATGATCCATAATGAGGTTATTCCATTCTGATGACAGACATTATCACTTATCTATATGCCCTGTACAAGGATGTGGAGTTTGTAGGGGATTTGATGGGGAGGAGATAGATACGGTAGCGAGGGTGATGCATCATTATAATCTTGAATTCTTATACAGTTACAAACAGTATTCATTGTTTGTTTTGTGCACATTCCGTTTCATATTATTCAATACCCAACTATTTTATTTAACTACGTCCAGTACGAACCATCAACTTGACCCTGCTCTTGTACTGCTGCAAAGTAGACAACAGATGTTTTAATAAAATTCTCAATAAGCAGTGACCAGACAATGGGGATTCATGTGGGAAAAGAAGGTGGATTTTTCCCCTCATTGAATGACATAATGTGCTAAGGTCTTAGCCTTGCATCTTCATCGATTTCATGTTGTTACCACCCGCCTGATTGAATTATTGCTATTCTCGCTGATATCAATTAAATCACAAACTCTTGTCTGTGAAACGTCTTGAAATATATTACTTTTATCAATGTCGCTTATTACAATGTCATGAAACTTAATTGCTTTTAATTGCTTGTGTAAAAGAGAGATATCCAACATTTTAAAAAGTTTTAATTGAATAAAATCCTTATTTGAATTTGAAATTACAAAGTAATTCTTATAAAGCCCTTAAATGCAACACATTGGTTCGGCTTATTACCATTTGACGATATTAAAGTATTTATTAACTTATCTTTAATAGCGCATGTTCAAGGCTTTTTTCGGTCTGTCTTTACAGCAGCTTGCGCGAAGAAGTGACGCTATTTTACAATGGTTAGCATTTTTAGTACATTCACTATGCTTTTGAAACCTTCAGTTATTCCGTCATATTCATATCCTTCAAAAGTTTCTTGAAACACTATTTTTTAATCAAAATTACATCAACTAAGGAGCTGCACGGTGTCTGAAATGACGTGTCAAGGTCTACAAATTTCCGTTTATACATGTATTGCATATTTACCGATTTTGTCACCATTTCAACTTGAGCGTCCAATATTTCACCTGGGTGGCTGGTAAGGAATTAAATTAGGCTTACAGTGTACTACCTGAATGTGCTATGTACGTGTTTTCAATTCGATTGGGTCAAAACAAACCAAATTGGTTGAAACTAATCAGTATTATTCGACAACTTTTTTATCCATAACCACTTTGCCACTTTACAAATATATCTAGCTTATTTAGTTCGCCTTAATATCGATTCGTAACTTAGAACGGGTGGTATGAAAGGCAGAAATACTACATGTATAAAGGTTATGGTGGTTGTCACATTTGTGGTGGTTTATAAACATATTAAATTTTGACATTTTGCATTATCGTTGTCTCATTCTTTTAATAATATAAATATGTAAAGGATTTTCATAAATTGCATTTCAGAACTGATCGAGTTTATTACAAATTAAGATTCAACCTATATTTTAGTTGATTTAAGGCTACTGTTCTTTTTGACGAGCACTAGAGCGGAACGCTGTGTTTACTGTAAGTTTTGACCAACTTAAAAATGTCTGATCATCAAAAATTTTAGTGTACATAAGGAATAGAGTCTTTAGTTTATGTACAAATCTTTACTAGTGATTTCGCGGCCACGATAAACTTCAAAATGGCGTCAACAGTTTACTTCGAAAACGTTAACGCTAATTTGTCATAACTGCAACATTTTAATAACTTCACATGACTCGATTTCGTAGACATTTTCACAGCTAGAACTTTAAATATCAGTAATGGAATTACGTATATTACACAAAATGTAGACTACCATTGAATCCTCGAAAAGACATTGGCAATCTCAGCCTCCGACAGTTTTCTTTACTCTCAATTAGCTCGTGGTAAAGTGCACCCAAAATTATGATTTCTTTGTATAAAAGATATTTTTTCAACAAAATAAGAGTTCCTACATTATTCCGTTATCCCCTGAAACAGTTTATGAAAAAATCAAACGGAGGAGTCACGTATAAAATAACTTTTTATCTGAAAAAGTTGCCTTCCAATTCGGTAAAAAATAAAATGGCGTTACGGACATTTTAAGATATGAAACTAAATTTTAAAAAGGTTTTAGTCTACTTACATGTCTGGCATTTTCGTATAGTAAAAAACAAGTCATATTGCGTGTTTTAAAACATTAAGTTGTCCAATCGTCCTAGAAAATAAGGTTTTATCCATATACATCCACATCCAGAGGGCATCTCGTTGTTCAAGTAGATGAAACGACACCTCGATAACATAGAAGAACATTGTGCCACGGTTGCCAGCACTTCAGATGCAGAACTTGCCATTGATGAGGCAATTGCAACCTCAGGCCATTCAAAATCACACAGAATTGACAATATCACGACATCAATGTGTCGCCCAAATTTGCACAAAAGTTACCCACCATTTGCCCACAGCACATACAACATCATAGCAAGATTACAGGTTCAATTTGTATGGCTTATCATTATAACAATACTCTGTATGGATAAATAGACTGTAAATGTTCCTTGTCCATTGCCTGTTCATCTTCATGCACAAATAAATGATTTATTGTGTAGAGGTCAGTTGATAATGACTACGCCACAAATTTGAATATTGGAATACTTAACTGACCCAAGTCCATGCCATTCAATGACCAATACCGGGTATTGAACATCACTTCCTTTGGTATTGGTAAGACGGCTTGGACTAGGGTCGGTGCAACTTTCCTATATTCAACTGTTAACTGATGTGCTCGATGAACCTGAAAACTTCGGATGATCATGTAACATTGCAATAATAGACCCCGAGGGGGGTACTTATGTTTAAAAATAGATTTCGTTTTAGAAACTGTTGTTTGTGTTTAACTCTGCGTGCAAGATCGTGACAGCCAAATAAAAGAATGAAGGGTCTAGGGGTGTATCTAGAACTGTTTGCAAAGGCGTGCAAAATGCGGAAATCGTCTCCTAGATAGACAGAAAAAGTACAACCTACAGACAAACAAAAAATCTTCATTTTCATTTTTTTTTGCTTGATTTTCTTTGACCGTGATTTTTCTCCCCTTGACTTCCAAATAAAATTAAATCAACAAATTTTCAGGGGCACCTCACTAAGAGTACACTGAGTGAGAACCTTTAAGATGCTAGGGGTCCTTGTAGGATAGATAAGACAAACTGAGGTAAAAGTAAAAACAGTAGGGATTCTTAAGTGAAGGCCCTTGTTGTTTGAAGAATAGTTTTCTTTTATGATTCAGAGCTACTGCAAAATTAGGATATTCTTTTCTTCTTCTTCTTCTTTTTTATTGGGGGAGGAGTTATCATTGGTTATGGATGAGTAATCAATATTACTAAAAATGAAGTTTGTGACAACAGCATACGTATTTTGTTTTTAAATCGTGTTTTTAAAGGATTTTAGAAAATGTGTTATAGCCCCATACCCTGTCACACTGACGAATTTAGGAAGTGTTTCAACTGGGGTATTGGGCTTTCCATTTTAGAAACATCTGTAAGTGTATGTGCCTTCCAAAAATCAATATCTATCCTTATTTTTGACTTAAAAACTCACCGATTAGTTTACCAATTTGGATAGAAAAACATCAAATTTGGGTGATTTTTGATGAAATTTCCTTTAAAAAATTACAATTGGACCCATTTATCTGCTATACGAAAATCTTTATAAACCAACCCAAAATATAAACGTGTGGTTACCCCCGCTCCTGTTGATATTCGCTAACTATATACATGTAGCCTAATGCACTGCATCAACACAAAGCAAAGATCACGGTGTTAGTCAATACTTAGTTACTGTTGATGTTACCTAAGAAACGGTAAACTAAATGATTGACGAATCTGACTACGTTTTCGAAAATTGGGGTAAAACACACATTTCTGTACATTGTTTTACTATTTTTGAATTCTCATCGTATTCCTAACATGTCTAACTTGTCAAATTTTTTTTTAGCTGATGCAATCCGATAATGGAAGTCCTTATCCCTTAATGATAGACATTAGATGTATCAAGTTCCTATGATATTCAGAAGAAAAATGCAGCAATATATCTGAGCTGAGAGCCAATTGAATTTCGATGTTTGCTTATTGATGGACCATAATGAGGTTATTCCATTCTGATGACAGAAATTATCACTTATCTATATGCCCTGTACAAGGATGTGGAGTTTGTAGGGGATTTGATGGGAGGAGATAGATACGGTAGCGAGGATGATGCATCATTATAATCTTGAATTCTTATACGGTTACAAACGGTATTTAATGTTTATTTTGTGCACATTCCGTTTCATATTATTCAATGCCCAACTATTTTATTTAACTACGTCCAGTAGTACCAACCATCAACTGGATCCTGCTCTTGTACTGCTGCAAAGTAGACAACAGATGTTTTAATAAAATTCTCAATAAGCAGTGTCCAGACAATGGGATTCATGTGGGAAATGAAGGTGGATTTTTCCCCTCAAAATATCTTCAAAATCTATCGCAAAGTTGTTTTTTTTCGATTTGTTAGTCTGTTTATTTGCACTTTCTTTGTAACAAAGAATCGAATAGACCGTACGATGACCGTAAGACTTGCGGATAAGAAGTTGCTTCGTCTCACTGAATAACGCCGAATGAGAACCGGACGTGTGCCGTACTAAACGAATAGATTAAGTATGAGGAACGTACAAAACGAATTAGTAACGTATAGTAGGCACAGAGCCAATCGCCAAGGTAGAAGGTCATGCCTCTTCTTCACACTTTCCGGTTTGCAGATTTCATTATAGTATTTCTCCAGTGTGACAAAACACATATTATAATTATAGCAGAATTCAAAATAGTTACATATTCAGACAGGTCACAAAAGTCATGAAAGAGCAAGTCAGTCTTCAGGATTTTTGATTGGGGGGGGGGGCACAAAAAGTACATTTCCAAATGTGCCGACTGAAAAAGCCATGATTTGCCAACTGACACCCCCATGCCTGTAAGTGTGTTCTACACACATGTGTCATGCATTTGTACTGATTGGAAACTAGTAGTGCTTTCCGTAATAATTCTAATACTCAAGACACTTGCCTAAATTATGAATTAAATTCACACAAAATATCAAAATTTTAATTATTTTGGTGCAAATTGTGAAAGTCTTTGTTTTAAAAAGGGTTATCATTTGCGCCGTTTGGAGCAAATTTCATTCAAGAAAATACTTGAAAACTAGAAACACAAGAAACAAGGACCATGAGGAACCTGACAATCTATTTTGCCTTCCATGTTTTGATACATGTGTATAGGGTGGAATTTTGTTACATTTAAACAAGTTCTAATTCACAGAGCTTTGCACTTTTCTCTTGTTTAGATATAATATGTTGATGATTTGCCGACCAAAGAACAGTTCCAGTCAGAAAAATTTTGTGATAATAAACAAGGGCGAATTCACAAAGGTTGGCACATCGTGCATATGCTTGTCTTGACTTATTTTTGGTGATTTTACCGACCAATACTGTAGGTCTAAAGCTAGGAGAAGATTTAACTAAAAAAAAACTATAATGACAGGACTCCTTCGTCCCATGCAGCATCAGCCTCTATCTGACATTTCAACCTGAACATATTTGCCAATTAAAGCAAGTATTCTTTCCAACCCTTTGACAGTAATGTGCCAACTGACATTTTTATCATTGGGCCCCCCCCCCCCACCACCAATATCTGGCTACGCCGCTGTTGGGTATGCTGTAAATTAATTTGCGCCTGCAACAACGTGACCCTGCCTTGAGGGCCCAACTTTGCCCGTTCTTCCTTCTAAGCTGTCACAATTTGTTTTTTCTCGTTGTTTTCGATATTGATTCAAGATTCTCGTTACACGTACAGTTTGTGAACGTTCCATACGGTATCTATTCATTAGTCTATACGTTTTGAGCTCGTTATGCATACGGTTTATGCGTCTCAGTTCGGTAATGATACGTTGAATCCTTGGTTCATTGCACACGACGGATGCACCCCGTACATTACCGATTGAATAACGTGTGAGTAGCTTACGTTAGCGTACAAAATGTTCAAACTCCGTCTATCAACCATACATATACCATTCTGAGAGTTTTGACCTTGCTCAAAACAGGACAACGTACTCAAAGTACGCAAAACGCATTCCCACCGGATTGATAACGGGTTGAACGTGATTCTACCGAATGCATAACAAACATCACCGTACAGTCAAAACAGAGCACGCTATTCGTACGTTTTACGTCTATACGGTGATGTGTGACACCGCCTTTAGGGCAGCGTGGTACTGAGCCAATTTTAGTAATTGGATATTGACATGGTTAGGTTGGTATTTTAGATCCTTTTACGACTGAAATCAGTTCTAAACTAGGTGAAGCAAAGTAATTCCATAATAAGGTATATATAAAAGTTCTTTATCCCCTGAAAATGTAACGCGTAGTTGTCATCAACGCATTTAATGCTTAAATTAAAGTGTGTTTGGAGATAATCAAATCTAGTAGTCAATGGGGTACAGAGAAAATTTAATGCTTCTTACCAGCACGTAATTGTATTTGTTGATGATTTTATTAATACTTATTAGCGGTTTTTAAATATTTCTTGACTTTTTAAAAATCTTAACTAGTTCAGGTGGCGAATAGAAACAAGTTTCGAAGATTGATAAAACTCGACTATCCACTCACTATTCTTTTAATGCTAAAATGTCAACGATAGTATGTTGTAACATCAAGGGATATACATTTTCTCTGTGTAGCAGTTCTAGAAAGATGCAGGTTTTGAATCAACCGACCAAAGAGCCTTCTTGAGCCAGTAATTCAATAAAATGTAAAACATGATCTTCAGAATATTGATATGAATAGAATCCTACTAAATCTCCTTAGATCTCTTTATAGGTCGCAGGTGTGAAATGAAGTGGAATAGTGAATTCCATTTGCGACTAACTGATGAGCGTATATTACAAGTGACAACTGGAGCATAAAACTCTCGTTTTATAAGATAGGTAACAGGAATAGAGTAGGTAAGCAATTGAAATTCAGATTAGTGGTGAGATTAGTCTTTGTCAAAGACCCTCGCAATGACCCCCCCCCCCCCACGAGCGCCGAAGGCACGTCCCATGATTAAAACAGGCTAGGTTTGATTCATATGTCATTCCATAGTCACGAGAAAAAAAAATAAACCTACCATCACTTTTGAAATGACAGGTAGAGCATCTCAGTAGTCTACATACACGGTCAAATTACTTATAAAAATATACTATGTGGACTTAAGAATTGTGTCCCTAACCCCATAGGAAGTTTGGTCAAGATGGAGCAAAATAATTATTTTTATCAAATTTTGCATGAAAGGGTAATTCTACGCTTGTTGAAAAAGAACGATTATTTACATTTATTTGGAAGCCTTATTTTATGCCTCTGGCACAGGCGTAACCAGATCTGACCGTCCGGGCAAAACTTAAGAGGTTTCCCGATTTTTGTACTAGCTTGGAGGGGCTATTACGTTTGAGTGGCTTGTCACACGAAGTCCTAAACGGCTGAGGCAGGGGCGTTCACAAACCTCTTTCTTTTTGGGGATGTAGAGGTGGGGTCCGCTCGCCAGTTCGAGGGCTCGCTATTCCGACAGCTTGCTAGTCCGAAGGCTCGCTAGTCCGAAACGTTATAATTTCAATGGGGAAAATATAACTTTGAAAAAGACTCGCTAGTCCAAAGTTTCGCTAGTCCGAATAAGAGAATAGGCTCATCAGTCCGATTTTTAAAACAGCTTGCTATTTCGATTTTTAAAACAGCTCATTAGTCCGAATTTAAAAAAACGGCTAGCCATTCCGAATTTAAATAACAGCTGGCTAGTCCAAAGTTTCGCTAGTCCGAATTAGAGAATATGCATGTCAGTCCGAATTTTATAACAGCTCGCTAGTCCAATTTTTAAAACAGCTCGTTAGTCCGAATTTAAAACAACGGCTAGCCAGTCCGAATTTAAATAACAGCTTGCTAGTCCGAATTTCAAAATAGGCTCGCTAGTCTGAATTTTGAAATAGACTCGCTAGTCCGGATTTTGAAATTAGCTCTCTAATCCGAATTTTGAAAACAGCTCGCTAATCTGAATTGAAAATGAAAAATTGTAATAGAAATATGCACATATTTTTTTCATATCCGGACTAGAGAGGAGTTACTAGCGAGCCTATTTTGAAATTCGGACTAGACGGCTGATATTTAGATTCGGACTGGCGAGCCGTTTTTAAAACTTGGACTAACGACCTGTTTTTGATATTCAGACTAGCGAGCCTTATTTATAAATCGGACTGGCGAGCCTAAATTACGTTTTGGGTTAGCGAGCTTCCGGACTAGCGAGCTGTCGGACTGACGAGCTGTCCCCGTAGAGGAAGTTTATGCCGATAAGCCCAAGTTTGTTGCCGACAACGAAAATAAAGAAACTGCTGAATCTCCTATGAATGGGGTGTCTGAGGGAAGAAAATGGAAAATTTGAAAATACAAATTATTGTTTAGGTTTTGTGCTTAGATTTGGGGTCAAGTTACTTGGTGCTTTATAAATTCCAAATGATTATTCTTTATTTCTTTTATTTTCTTTGCCCTTTGAGTAACCTATTTGCCATCATTTTACAGCGGATTATACATGATCATTTAATTTGTGCATATAATTCTTTTTTTTAAGATGCTAAAATGCATTTTCAGCACCTTGGTTAGTGGGACGAAGTGATAAGATATTCAATGTCAATGACATACTTATAAGATGGTGGGATTCATGTTAGTACCTGCAAAACTTTACGTTTCTGAGTAAAACTAGTTTGTATATAAGACTCTAATTGAAAGCTGCTGGGAATACCTGAGCGTGAGCAATTAACCATAAGCATGATAAGATACCCAGACTTATCATATCTTCCCTAGTGCAAGGGAAAGATATAAATGCAATTATTCAAGTATGTAGTTAAGACAGCATGGTACTGAGCCAATTTAAGTAATTGGATACTTCTCATGGCTCCGTTGTTTTTCTTTTATGGATCTTTTACGACTGGTAATCTTAGCGAATTCGGTTTTAGCGAAATAATTCAATGATTACGTAAAAGAGGAAAATTCTATATCACTTAAACGATTCAAACGCTAGGTTGTGCAAAACACAATTACAGGTTAGGTTCCGATCTTATTCTCACCCCCTGGGCTCAACCGGAAATGTATGTTTTTTAATGCCAAACGAAAACCCATTTTTTCTGATTATAAATCCAAAATTTCACCTCAAAAATCTGTATAGTTTTGGAGATATAGTACAAAATGTAAACTCAATTGGTATAACTATTTTCCATTTCTTTTGAGACCATTTTGAAGAAAATCGGACAATGTTGAATTTTGTGTCTCCCATAGGACATATCACGTGACCCCTGATATGACCTTTCACATAATTGGATATAACTCATATTAACCAAACATCGGAGATGGGTTAAAGTATACTTTTTCTGATTCTTTGTGATTAATGGAACACATTAGAATGGTTATTAACATGATTTGACCAATTTTGAAATTTTACCTTCTGTTTTGGCAGCCATTTTGTTTTATGCAAATTAATCACTGTTCCACCAACTAGATTTTTCTAGATTTTTGACTAGTTGTTGTATATGTTTGTCTGATATTATCCTGTAAATATCGTTACTTTTGCAATTTGTTTGACCAATTTGTTTTATTTTTACTAGCCAACTAGTCCACCCAGCCCATAAACCACCCTAGATTGATCTTAATGTACATGACCTTGATGCTTGGGCAAACTGACAAGAAAAAATGTATGATAAAAAACAAAGCAAAATTCTAAAAAAGATACCTCTTAGACTGCTGACTTACCAGTACTAATTATTGGGCATGTTACCAATTTTATTTATCTAGTTAGAATGACAACCTATGTTCCATGTAATTTATTGTTTGTTTTTTATGTAACAGACATTTCCAGAATAATATTACTCATATAGATACTAACAAACCATGAACAGCTGAAGTCACCTGATAAATCCTTGTGCTTTCATGTTGTTTTCTTTTGGTCATCTAACTAAATCTCATTCAATTTCTTCAATTCACTTTATAAGCTGCCGCTAGTCATATCTCTACATAAAACAATAAATCTTCTATCATGTCACCTGCTCTCCTCACTGAGTAACGATGCTAAAAGTATTTCTAAAATTGTGTTGAGTCTTACTTACAAAATTCTGCGTCATCTTAAATTGTTAATCTGATTTTATAAGCAATTAAGTTTAATTTCATGTTCATTATAAATATAGCACATTAAAAAACGTCCATCAAATCAATACCGTAGAGAAAATCTATTGAATTCGTTGACAAATATTCATTAAGGGGACGCGTCAAAACTCAACCTGCGGTTACCTGCCGGTTCTTGTCGGTTCAACTGGAATGGAATAATAAATAGCCAATCGCCCCAAACCGACCAGAACCGGCATACCGGCAGACAACAGCTGGTTGGGCCCTTATGGGTACTTCAAGATTTTTTGCCGATCAGGACACGTTTTTTAAAGTTTTAACCAACTCAACTCTTATCCAGGAAAGGAAAAATACTTACAATGAATACTTGTTTGATTACGAAGATAGTAAAACAATAATGTAATATAAACAAACTATAATGATAGTAATAACAAAAAAAACAACAAAACCGATTTCTGTGACACTTTCTGATATGAAAACAATTGATGCCTATGAATATTTTATTTTAATGTTGATAGTTGTTAATCTTCCAAAAAAGGTATTGTTAAATCCTATTTTCCTTAAGTGCCGGACTTTCGTGTGTACATACTAGATGCAGTAAATCAACAATACAAGCTAAATAGCTACGTAATTGTAAGCATTATTGCTTCTTTCAATCCAGTTGGCATAAAAGTAAAATACTACGGATATAACCTAGGAATGTATTACCAGGTTTCTTACTCCCCATTGATGACACCACATTAACCCCTCTCTTCAACGCTAAACATAAACATCTCTTCATATTTTCTTCCGTAAGTGAAAGTCTCTAGGCATATCAACATCACGTGACAAACCACTGTCTGTTGTGTCGAATGCATTTTGCGCAAGTCTCATTTCACTCAGATATACGACGGAGACAAGTTCTGTAGCACCTTAGCGTAAGTTGTATATTATAAGCTTATGCTCACGTAATCTAGACATTAAATGAGGCACCGCTCTAAAATCTAATGGTTTAATTTCCGCTTCATAATTAGGGATTTAATTAAATACTCAACATGAAGCTTGACGAAAAGACAGTACGTCTCACATTTATGTTTCTGAAGAGAAGTGTAAACATGCTCGACTTTAAATGGAACTATTTGAAGCGTTGTTAATGCAGAGCAGGAAGATATGTTGGAGTACAGATGCGTTGTGTACATTCCAGCATCGTGTTAGGCTGGTACGTCTGACAAGCATTAATACAGTGAAGATGCAATAACGTGTAGTTGTTCAATATGAGAGGTATTATATAACATTTTTGAGTGTCACAATGTGACAAAAATATGGGAGCTGAATCAACTGAACGGTTGCTCTCATGTCAGGACATTGAGCATCTTGACATAAATTTAGTCGTGCTTGGTGCTCCATCGGTCGGGAAAACTGCATTAATAGAGCAATATATACGATGTCAATTTCCTAAAAAGCATAAGATCACTAAAGCTGCATGTGTTTATACTTCAGCAATGGTTTCTGTGGATAAAATATATGAGATAAATATTGTGGATATGCCAGTAATACCATTTTCTCCATTGGAACAAAAACAGATTAAGAAACACGGAATTCATTGTGCTTGGGAAGATTTGCAAGCATATGCACAAGCCATTGGAAGTGCCTCAGCTATTATATTTGTTTATGACGTCACATCATCACAGAGCTTCCAGTACATCAAAGATCTTCGTCAGCAGATTTTGGATTGCTATGATTTGGACGAATGTGAAATACCCATGATTGTTGCAGGAAATAAGCAGGACCTTCACTATATATCACAACTACCAAAGAAACATATATCACATATTGTGCGAAAAACTTGGAAATGCGGCTATGTTGAAGTGTCAGCCAAATATAATTTGCACGTAGCATCATTATTTAATGATGTTGTACGGATAGTGGATCAAATTAGCTCTCAGGCTAAGGAGAGCCAAGCCAAAGCAATACCCCTACGAGCATTGCGATCGACTAATTGTTCATGCACCATTATATAATATTTTACGACCTCTACCTTTTACGACCTTGTCCAGAGTATGACGTGTGTATTTGTTCACTACAAGTACCCCCTATTTTGCACATTGCGACTCAACAGGTTGCATCTGCTATTGCTGATTACTGTTTTATATTTTGAGTTGTTGCTTACATTGAAAGGAGTATTTATTTTCAAACACTTTACTTCAACGCTTATTTATTTTTAACAATGCGTAGATAAGAAGCTTAAAATGTGGGAAATTTGAAATTTTGTATGTATCATATGAAGCAGTATAATGTCGTCGTGTAGTGAAGAACCTGTCGGCATTTCATTATGTTCGTATCGTCCAAATTGCTTAATTTTAAATATAGCAGCTACACAACTAAATATAACAGGCGGAACTTTAAGGTTTCAAAGCAGGAAAACAAGAACAGAGATTTATATATTATTTTACTACGCTTGAGATTTTTTGTATTTTTATAGTAACAAAAAGTGAGGTTGTTGTTTTTATGTCTACGAGTATAATCGAAATGTTTGGACATTTTTCTAAAAATACATTGGAAACAAAAGTGGTTGCTAGCACTTATAACACTCCAGATTGTAGTTATATTCGCAACCAAAACTCCCTCAATCTGTATCCACAATGGCTGAGTCTAATAAAGATGACGACGACTAACTCCAAAATTTCTGCAATATATACGAGTATAGCAGAAGGCCTAGATACACTTCGTCATTTTTGTAGTCATTTTCATTAAGAATTTTGTTTGGTCTGAACTCGGTGTTGAAGTTATTTTGTTTGGAGTCACTCGTCATTTTTACGTCACGACCAAATGTTTGGTAGGAAAAATTTTGTTTGCAGGCCGACTATTAATTGGCCTTAAGTGGATTTTAGCGGATTATTGCGTATCAATAATATTGTCTGGGCGGAACTCGTACTCCAGGTCAATATGTATTTAACTGTCTGGATTTTACAATTGGTAAAAATGATGAAGTCTATCTGGCGCTTTACTTCCAAAGCAAAACAAACATTTTCACAACAACAAACGTCCATAGCAATCAAAATTCACATTACAACAATCAAAAATGTCTTCAATATAGCTGACTGTCCATTCCAAGTTCCTTTTACCTTGAAAGTCACAAAATTGTCAGTCAATATTAATTTGGTAATTTTTGGCCTCTTCTGTGAAAAACAAGCGCTTAATATGTATGATCCCCATACAACAGGTAATTGTAGGTGAACTGTGAAAGTTGTCTCTTTAGCCTGTCGAGTTGGTACAAGTGCATATGTTATTCTGAAAGTATTTAGAAAGGTTTCATCCAGCTAGCATATGCCACACTTATTTTTGGCCAATCCAAAATGTTCAAACTTATCATTTAGGCCTCAGCAAAATTTAATTGAACAACCATCGATTGGATTCAGTAAAAGACATAGGGGATGGTGGGGCGAGTTGGCCAACCACGTGTTTCTGCTCACGTGACCTAGGGAGAATTATGTTATTGGTGATTTTTGGTCATATAAAATGCATCAAATTTACCATAACATTTACAAAACCCAGCTTATCTCTTTGTGTGAGTTATCAGTAAAATGAGTTTATGTGTTACCTAAGTAAACTTTTTTAGCAAACATAATTTTGGACTAGTGTCAAGATATTACTTCGCTGGTTCAAGTTGTTATTATTGATCACGGGGTAAGGTACTTGTCCAACAATTCATGGGATCAAATCCTTTTTATCCTTTGTTTTGTTGGTATACCAAGAGGTTAAGTCAAAACGGTGACTACGGGGCGAGTTGGCCCCCTACTACACGGGGTGAGTTGGCCCTGTGGCGAACTTAACCTGGGGACAGGCCGTTGTTCCGACGTGTCATTTCTCCGAGCGGTTTTTGTTCCGAACGACCGTTTCTCCGAATGGTTTTTACTCCGAACGGTTTTTTCTCCGAACATTTTTACTCCGAACGATATTTATTCCTTAGATCCGACAGGTTTTAAAACCGAAAGGCTATTGCTCCGAAAATCTTAATTCCGAAAGGTATTTGTTCAAAACGGTCATTTCTCCGATTGTTTTTTACTCCGAACGGTTTTTTATCCCGAACGGTTTTTAATCCGAACGGTTTTAATTCCGAACAGCCATTTCTCCGCATTTCGGAGAAAAGACGGTTCGGACCAAACACCGTTCGGACCAAAAACCGATGTAGTTTCAAAAATAATTTTAGTATTACTCATTGCGGTTATCGGTTATAATTTGGGTCCTCTATAATTTATATGTTTTAGTTTTCCTTATCAATTTAAAACTTTTGTCATGCGAATACGGCAAAATAAAAAGTGGAACAGCATTAAAGTAACTATGATAAGGTTTCTTTGGCGTTAATATTCATGAACATTTTGGGAAGTAGAGGCCTATAATTATATTTACAAATAACGCAGGTACATATTTAAAGGACAGCGCCTATAAACTTCTCATTTGTCATATTAAAGGCTTCTAACTAATTAGTAAAACATGAATTAATTGCTCCTTTGATAAAGTATACAATTCAATTTCAACTAATAAACATATCAAAACAAACAAACAAAACCCCTCAGGCATGCAACATTACCTCAAAATATATTTACATATATTATAAAAACTGGCAAGCAAAACAAAATTAAGAATACAAATATCAACAATTATTGGCAATTTCTTGACATCGTTTTACACATTTTTCTACGTAGGCGTCCATTTCGTTTAGTGAGTATTCCTAGGTTCTCACTTCGAGAGAAATTGGCGCAGTTTGATCAGAGCAAGTCGCATTACACGCTACTTGAAACGCAGACACGTGAAGATTTGCGCGATCTGCCTAGATATCGGACCAAAATCCGAATAAATCCATTAACTTAACGTTGAATGGCCATTATGTTGTTTGCTTTTAGTGTTCATTATTAAAAATATATATAATTATATTTGTAAAACATTTCTTGGTCAATTATTATTTCATATTTGGCATTGTTTTTAATTTAAAAAAGTTTACTTTAGAATGCTAGTACGTCCATAACTCATACTTAATCTGCCAATGAAAACAGCCATGCATAGACAATCATCGACTTGATATCTTTATCTAGGTAGATATAGGTTACATTAAGTTATCGAATAAGTGTGCAAAAACAAGTCGTTGGAAACTTGTCTATTGTAACGCTTTCGCACTACTGCTGAGAAATTAAATCGCTTTTATCTCTGGTACGTTCTTGTTTATTTGTGCTAAATACCTCCGTCATTGCATTTGGTCTCACTTTTGCGCTTCCCGTAAATGAATAAAACATAAAACAGATTATTAAAGGATATGATCAAGACTGTATTTTTTTTAACTCAAAACTGTTACCGATTTTTTCCCTCTTAAAGATTTTATCTCATTAGTGTGATTACGCTTATATATTTTTTTCCATTTAGTATGAATTTTTTATTTTTTTTCTATGTTAATGTAAAGGAAACCCTAAATGGATAAATGGATAATTTCACACAGTCATATGCTACACTCTAGTCAAACTTTAAACAAGAGATATTGAGTATGTCTGAATGTTGAAAATAAGAGCAATTTAGCATTCAACATAGTAGGATTCATATATGCATGGATTGGTCTTTAAACAATGGACAACATATTGATTGTGTAAATACATGATACAGAATACAGATAAATGAACCGCCTTTACGGAAAAATACGTTTTTTGCGAGTATTCTAAACGTGTGGATAGTGTTACTACATGTAAGACTTCAATCAGCATGCAGTGTCAACATAACCAAGACCCTTAAATACATCAAGATGGTAAACTTGGATTTAAATCAGAGAAATAAACATATAGATTGATTGGGGTAAAACGTGACAAATATGAAAAAAATAATCTCTAAATTTGAAGAAAGATTGAAACTAGTGTTAGAGGACATATTTTATCATATCACCTACGATATATAAGCGTTGGAAGCTTATGATTAAAAGCAAATTCATATGTTAGTGTTTGTATGTTTTGTTTTATTTATTTTTTGCGCCAAAATAATGATGACATCATACCACAAAAAATACGCCTATCGCCTATCAATGACAAAAAAACCGATGAATTGTGAAACCGAAACCCTCCTTTTATATCATCCTTAGTTATGCCAATTTGAGTTTGTTACAGGCCCCTGAATATGTAATTTATTAATATGAAGTTTTGAGTGAAGCAGTGCCATAAGTCAGACATAATATGTGCGTGGCCAATCTGTTATGCACAAGATGATTTTCATACAACACAATGGGCTGATAGGAAGTTGAGCTACTTGAGACATAATAG
>JXSR01S035558.1:134533-145381 GCA_000969725.1 Ophiothrix spiculata
ATTTTTACCAATATATTTATAATGTTAACTTGATGAGCAACATTACCAACATATGCTCGTTTATGTACTTATTCGCCAATATTTTACCAATATCTTAGTGATAAAGCTTCATAATATTTTTATTTTTCCTAACGTTGACATGACACTTGGTCAATGTGTTTCTATGGCTTAAAACATTAACATATGATTTACCCGCCCATCTATTTTGTATATTTGCATACTTAATGAACATTATAAAAAAAAGCTAATTAATTAATGCAAATATGCAAATAAAGTGGACGGGTAAATCATACATTAAAGATTTAGATCATAGAAATACATTGGCAAAGTTTCAGGTTAACATTCCTAAAGGTATAAAGTAATATGAAGGTTTATTCATATTGAAGAGTTGACTTGCAAAACGGCTTATATCCATTTTGAACTTTTTGAGAAAAGGGCAAACATTGCTAGGACATCAAAATTTATCATGTAGTTGACAGTAATTCAGTAATTTCATTGGTTAAGAGCCAATTAATATTTGCCTGTATTACCTGAATCAAACAGGTGATACGGAATCCGTATTACCCTTTTGACAAAACATCTTATACAAGGCTATATACTACAGTGTGTATTAATAGATACACACTGGGCAAGTATGCAGTAATATCTGTGTAAGAGATGGCAACTCACACTGATATCAGGCCTAGACAGAATCCATCTGTCCTCGACCAAGCTTTGCTCTTTACCGCTACGTCAGTCTCCGCGGGAGCAAGCTTTCCCAAGACGAGCGACGCCATTTTGATCCGCCATTTTGAAACTGAGCGAGTCTGGGGGCTAGGGACTCAGGCTAATATCAGGCCAGTGCTGCATATATAGACCCAGTAGGGAATTCAGTGATCACTGTTGATACAAAATGGCAGTGGCACACAGTGTCAAGATTATTGTTCTATACCAAAGAAGAATTTCTAATGAAGATTGAAGCTTCCATATTAATTAATACAATGACATCAAATAAAAAACTTGTAGGTAGGCCTATTTCTTAAGCTTTTCTATTTGACTGAGTATTGACCAACCATTGTTGTGTACTGATGAGCCTAGACTTAAGCTAGGCCTGAATTTCATTAAGCTTAATGAACTGCTCCCAGGTTTTATTTTAACTGTAATAGGTATTGTCAAGTTTAACATTTTTGTATTTTGCATAAATGGATTTTCAGAATTTGATTTTGAGACATTATATTTGATTGTACTGCCTTGAATTTTTATGGGATTTTAAAAGAACAAATGAGAATTTGCATCTTGCTTTTGAAGACTGCCATCCTCGGAAGTACATCGGTTTCGAATATGTTCATTGTTTAACTTTTTAAAACAGTTTTTATATCCACGACGAAACTACATGATAAATTCGTTATCCCCTGTTTTTTTCTACGTAATACGGACGATATCTATGGTTTGGTGATGTATCACATTCGGCCTGCGGCCTCATGTGATACAATACCAAACCATAGATATCTTACGTATTACGTAAACAAATAGGGGATGACTAATAGTGTCGCAAAATCCCTGATAATGATTTAGGTAATTCTTTACTAATATATGTCTTTAAAAATAAGGTGAAATCTAGATAATTCATCAAATATTTTTTTTATTAATTGGCTATTGATTGTTTTTTGAAATGAATGTAAGCCGTTTTGCAGGACAACTCATCAAATTTCAACTTAGGAACAACCTACTTCCAAATTTTTGTGCAAAATTTCTTTTTCAATTTTTTATTAAGCTATGCTATACTTTATACCTGTCTCTAAGCCGTTTTGCATTTCAGCTCTTCATTTTTGTTTTACGCTTTTCAACTTACACAATCTTTATTAAGAAACAAGGCCTGCGAGTTAGGGTTCAGAATTCGTATTATTGTGTGAAGTACAAAAAATGAATGGAGCATGTTAAAATAACGTAGTGCTATTCATTGTTTATATAGCCGTTATTCATTTTTTTTTAAAATGTGAAACGATCGAGGTTCAACAACTTTACAGGCTTCTTGAAAACCTGAAGTGACACATTGTTTCGTCTCGAATGGGTCTTACATTGGCCAAAGAGGTCAGTGAACACCTCGTCAGAGTGCTGATGCTGCATAGAACTACACAGGTATATTGTACTATAAACATGACACATCCCATGTATTTATACATATTGTTGGATTTCATTTGACATATGGCATCAAAGGTCTTCCCCCGAGTAGGTGGATGGTCTTGGATTGATAGATCCTGAGCAGCTGGTTGTGGTCACAACCATTTGAAGCGCATTGTTCCAATAGCAACAAAACAGTTTCAATTACCCCGTCGATATTGATCTAATTATAATGACTGTTAGCCATGTGATTGGTTACACCTCTGCCGCGACCCTATTATGATGTCATCATTATCGTACTCTAAATGTGCAATGCAAACCCATAGAAAAAACAATGATACATTTATTTTTACAAGATTAGGAAAACTTTCAGTCAATGCTTTATAAACTTAGTCAAATAATCATTTTGAGACGATGAAAAATATCATAAGCAGAAAAAATGTAAATTAACGTGATCGAATATGCTGAAAATAATGATTTTTAGAGGCGTTTGACTGGCGTTTTACACCATGCCCAAAATACCACAGATGTAGTAGTAAAAAATGTACGACAATCCACTTTAATTTGCCTTTTCTAGTCTTTTAATTCGGGATTTGATCTGCTTATAAGTTAGGTAATATTCTGTAGATAACATTAATAACCAGCTAAATAGGTTGAAAACAATGGTTTTTCTAATTCAAGCTGTAAAAGTCCTGTATACAACATAATTGTTGGTCATTTTTTATGGGTTCTACCGTTGAGTGTTCAAGTATACATGTTGAGTACATGTGCTCTGATGTGTTGGTGCTAAATTGGCGTGACCTCGCCTATCTATAAACTGTTGAATAAGATCAATAGATATATTGGGATTTCAAATCGTCGTGTGGTAGGTCCGAAGAAAAATTGGCCGTTGTCGTTGATGAGGAGAGACCGAAACTACTCCCGCCACTTTGTTACAAGTTGTTCACTACTAACTGGAGATGTGCCATATCTCATCTTTATTTTGATCTTTGTTCTGATCTCTACTATTGACTGTGAATTATTTACAGCACCCGGTGGCATAGGTTGATTAATCTTTTCTTAAACTATTCTTAGAACAACGTTGTCATTTAAGCCGTATGAAAACATCAGATTGAAGTTTATATACTAACGTATACTATTTCAAATAAAGGAAATATTAGTATTCTATATATCAGTTATCCCTAGAGAAGGGATAGAATAAAAATAATATTTAATTGTCTATTATACCTCTGCCTCATGAAAATCAACTCTTTAGGGATTATTTGCAAGGAGACAATTAGCTAATCGGAAGGGACATATTACTTCTAAGATTACGTGACTTGAAGTACCTGTGTTTCAGTCTTACTTTTGACATGAATAATTAATTCATAGCCTACCATACACGTTAATTATTCGGTTGTAAACGTAATTAACTTTCCAATAATTTTCCTTGAGGTCATGAATGAATGATCCTTACTTTTGCATGTTCTTATATAGTTTTCAGATGTTTAAAATGCATTGATA
The DNA here is from genome assembly GCA_000969725.1 of Ophiothrix spiculata. Classification (NCBI taxonomy): domain Eukaryota; kingdom Metazoa; phylum Echinodermata; class Ophiuroidea; order Amphilepidida; family Ophiotrichidae; genus Ophiothrix; species Ophiothrix spiculata. The sequence continues at coordinate 138,137 of JXSR01S035558.1, forward strand.
CGATATTTTAGCAATTTCCTAAAAGATTACTGCATCACTAACGCTTGTGCTCAAGTACTCAGTTATATTTCCAAACTGCCATCTTTAAACGACCCTTCATATTCTAGCACTAAGGTACATTACATAATATAAAAAATGGCTTACAGACGTGTTTGTGTTGCTTAAGGAAATTGTTTAATAATTGTGCATTACTTGATTGATTTAAGTATCCTAAAATTACTCCATTTTTAGTGATCAACTATTTTATATATTTAAACCACAGTCGCATTGATTTTAACGGTTACTTAAAGCCTATAGGGATAGTGCAATGCCATAAAGGAGCATGGTCCAATTTCTTCATGTTTCTACTTGTTTTCTACAAATTTCACTAGTTTTTGTAACTTTTAATACTTTTTATCGAAATAAAGTTTATATATTTTTCACAATTAATTTAGAATTTTACGACTTCAATATGTTTCCTTTTGAAAAACATGTCTTTTTATGTCAACCATACAATTTGGCATTAAGACGAAATTGAAGAGTGTAGAATAAGAAGTACTTAAGTCACATAATACTAGTTCTGAGATATGAGCGTTTAAAGTTCTGACTTTTCCATAACTTTTAAATGCAAAGGAGTATTGAATACATATTAATAACAAGTTATTGTATAGTCAAGTATATCATTTATGGTGATTTAGAAGACTGTAGTGATTATTGATTTTATGCAATGAATAATCTCTGTTTTGCACTTAAGTACTTCTTCCTCTACAATCATGGTCGCTTACCAAATAATCTTATTTATCTTAAATTTAGCAATCCAAACATGTTAAAAGTATATATATATATATTTGTAAGGTACAAGTCATGACGAACAATTTGACATTGTCATTCGTGTAAATCGGACCTTGTTAAACATTTGACCTCATTTCACGCTTGAGTGAATTTCGGTTTATATCTCCTTAACCAAACCTTCAAGACATATAAAAGTATATATATATATTTGTAATCTACTCGACGAAACAATTTATTTGATATGCAACTCGACATATTTAGAGCATTTTTGAAATTTGACCCAAAATTCACTCAAGCGTGACGACCACTTACCACGCAAAAAATTACTAAAAAATTTGTCGAAATAATTTATGTCCTTCAGTTACCTCAAAACCACCAATAACTCAATTTCGACTTAAGTACTTCTTAATCTACAGTCTTCAATTAGTCATAGATTCGAGAAATTTGAACTGATATGGCTATTATTTGAAACTACTAGAGTTTCTTTTAAAACTGAGACCTAAATTGTTAAAATCGGACCATGCAGCAACAGAAATTACCCCAAGGTGGATTACTTTTGTCACTCTTGTCGACATTAAAAATTGAAAGTTACTTGCCGGTTGTACATGTTGAGTCCATTTTGAGCAATAAAGAACATCTAATGATCCCTCCAATTAATTTTGATTAAAAGCGTGCCACTATAGGGAATTTGAAAAGCCAACCATAACGATACAAATTTTTAAGAAAAGGGAACCTATCCATATACCAGTTTTCTCAAATTTTCGAGCTAAATTTATACAAAAAATGAAATTTTTTGCAAAATCGAAACAAATTATCCGGGTGTGTGGGTGTGTGTGTGGGTGTGGGATGGGGTGTGTGTGTTTTTGAAAAAGAAACCCACCAAAATTTGCATCATTTGGAACGTTACCTACCCAATTGCGAAAAATACAGATGTGCAAATAGGAGCATATTACTTCATCGATTGAAACGATATGACTATAACATCTAGCGCTCATGCTGATATAATGCTATCAACAATTGCAATGTTGGCATATCTAATTCCTTTAATGGTTAATGATACGATACTCCCTACTTTTCTTCATGAAACGCTATAGTTTATATAATGCGGGATGAATTAGTCCTGAAATACTTTAACGTTAGCTAAATTTCAAATAACTTCAAATTGTGAAAATATTTAAACGCAATATTTTACATATACGCTCACACATCTATACTTCCATCACAAGAACCAATATATACTATATTAGTAGATAAAAAATAAGCCTCGAACTGAATTCGTTTTATTCCTTGGGATTTACAGATAATAACCACATCGTGTCTTTTTGATATTTTGCGGTAACATCAATCATTTCTCACTTCCATATCTTATTTCCATTGACAGTATTTATGATGAACGTTGTCAAGCTTGTTATTTGATATTTACCAAAAATGGGACAAGTTAGATTATGTACAGTATGTGTTTATATTGATACTGAGACTTGTCAGATATACTTAATTACTACGTAGACTGTCAGAATTACTGGCTTAGAAATGATATTACTCTATTGAACAAAATAACATTTCATGTTTGAACATGAACAGAAGAAATAATTTGCACCTTTAAAAATAAAAAAAAGCATAATATATGTGTACCGCCGCGGCAAAAGGGTCCAGTTGTCGACTCCTACATGTTGCTCACTGTAGCATATCTGATGTATACAAATACCATACATTAGATATGCTACAAGGAGCAACATGTACTAGCCGACAACTGGACCCTTTTGCCGCGGCGGTACACATATGTGTCTTTCTAGCTCCAAACAGCCATAAAGTCGGCAAGCTTGATTTTGTGCAATAGGTGAATTTACATAACCCAATGGCTTTTGTTCAAACCCTATCAGTTGACAATGGGCTTGTATCGTATTCTGCACACTATGACATCCTGATGAAATCGAGACAGATGTCAAACGATAGACACTCTGTAATCTTTTTACATTTCATTTTTAATACATAACGTCTTTTATTGAGGATTGTACGATTTTAACACATAAGTGGTCATTGTCCTCCATCCACATGGACCCAACCCCGAAAGAGCGCTTTTGCGAAAGAATTTTAGTCACAGGTAAAGTACCTCAAAAGACCAATAACAAAGAAAAAAAATCAAAAATCGGACAAACCGTTTCACAATGGCGGCTAAAACAAATTTTGCCGTGTCTCGTCAAAATTTTCCCGCCAAGAAATGAAATTTTTCAATAAATTTGGCTCGTATTTGCAGTATGAGAGTACAAATATATTCCTGAAATAATTTTTTTTTAAAGTTTTTTTTTTTTCAATTTTATGGGAGAAACAAATCTGAAGACCGCCTTCACAAATGCTTATTTATGCTAATTAGTATGGGAAGGGGTGAGTCGATTTGATTTTTTTTTTGCCACCAAGTGAAGGGTCTGGTAAAGTTAGACAAATACATAGAGGGGCGATGAAAAATTACTTAGCATTTTTGCGCTAAGGCGCAAAAACAAATGTTGGGTCCATATGGACCCCCCCCCCTTGACCACTTAAGTGTTAATTAGTTGGTCTTTATTAAGAACAAGTCTTTATCATTATCGTTACTAACAATTATAATTAACTGATAGATACAAACTTGCAAAAAAATAAGAATTATGCAGGAGGCATTTTGCGATTCATGATGATCATAATGGTCTTTTCAAAGAATGGCCAGATGACAACTTTACGACTTGTTTAAGATGGACGGTCACTTAAAACATCGTTAATGACGACATCAGCTATATACCGGGCCTGGATAATTACCACTTAAGACACCTAACCTGGATCTTCTCTGATGCAAGAACATAATATGATACAGTGATTTAAGCGTTTCACTAACAGTATAGTACGATGCAATTTTGCTGATTAGATCTTCCTCATGGTTCGATAGATTTCTATTTTTATATGAAACACTTGATCTATCACGACTGATTTTTTGTCTTTGCAAATTCAAGTAATTTCCTGATTAGATATATTAGAAATGTACATGTTCACAAATTTAATGCTAACAAATAAAATGTTTATATAAAATGTTGATGTTAGTATCGTTTGCAGAGGTTATTTTTAATGGAGCCTGGTCCGATTGTCCGAACTTTTTTTCAAACTTTTTGAGATTTTGGGACCAAAATATTGGTCATATTTTTCTCAGAACCCATATGAAATTTCACGACTGAATTTCGTTTCGTTTTGGAGATATACATGAAAATGTGTCTACTTATGGTTACTATAATTAATTTTACACAGTAACGTATAGGCGGCTCTGAAATACAAAGTCACCCATAAAATCAAAACGGTTTGACCGATTGAGCTGAAATTTGAAATACTTTGAGTTGTCATCTTTCTTATGGCATTAAAAACTTAATTATGAAAAATGGGACCAAGCTCCTTTAATGATTTTGTTCTATGTTATAAGTTATTCGTCAGAATGCGGCATTTAGTTTTTAAGATTACGTTATAAGATGTAAACAAGTTAAGGTAATGAAGAGAATCAATTACCAAAAGATTTATAATAATATTGATTATAATAATATTAATAATAATACCTTGTTAGTCGGTTACCAAACTATGATTTGCCTTCAGGTCAAAACACTGAAGACAGTGTGACAACATCAAGGGTGTTTTACATACTTTACATATTCACGTTTTTCTTTTTTGTATTTGTTTTGTTTCGAATTGTTTCTTTTGTTTCCATGGAAAAAATTGTTCTATATAAAATATGTTCAGATGTTAACAAGTTAAGGTAAAAAAGTATATCTGTTATTATAGTGATAAAACATAGCACAATTAGCACACCTAATCTCAATTTTGCATTTAAGATATGTTGTATCCCTTTTCTGTTCTTGATATTTTCTTGTTTTTTAGTTACAACACTAAACACTCAAAAGCGCGCCTTTTGTGTTCGTTTTGCAATGAGACGTCTTGATTGTTTAATCCATCAGTCATGCTACTCAACCTTAATGGAGTGGCACAAGGTAGACATCCTTGTGGATTAAGACTGCTATCAAATAGCCCACTCACATAGAGCAAACAATATTGATAGCTTTTTGCGTCTCAAATAGCTATATTTTACGATATTTTAAGGATTCAATTTCCAGCTGAAGCATTAACATCAATACGCACCTGCTCTTAAATGTCTCAGATTGCATCTAGCAACGACTAACCTACATTAAAATTGAAAGCATGAAAAACAGTATTGTATACATAATGCTTAATAGCAATTATCAAGTCTCTCAACAGGAACATACTCTGGTAGGTGTTAAATTTCAGGAATTATCTATCATTGGTATTATTATTTTATTTTTATTATTATTATTATCATTATCATTATTATTATTCTGTGTTAAGGCCGATTAGAACTACAGTGAGGCATAGTGCACTGCAATGTTCGCGTGTTATGTTTCTTAAGTATTGATATCCAATAATGCAAATTGTTTGTATCATATTTTCAACATGCGTTACAAGAAACCGACAGGACTATCCACTTTTCTCTGTACACCTTTATTGGCCTTCCAGTGCAATATTAGCTCCAAAGACGGTCTCAATTGCCATTGTCGTTGATAGGAATTTAATCACGATTCTTATCAATTGAGCTTTAAAGTATCTGTTATCGGTTTGCTTATTACAATGTGACGAGACTTGAATTGCTTGTCTACGAAAGAAATATCTAACCTTTGAATTTTACAGAGTTCGTTTAGCTATATTAAGCAAACGTGTCCAAGGGGCGGGGGAGGGGGGGGGGGGGTCTTAGGGACCCTACAACAGGTTTACGCGATAATTAGCATAACGTGATTTTTCGAGGGCGCTTTTCAAAATTTGTTTTGCCCATAAAATCAAAACCGAATAATTTTTTTATAATTTTATTTTCGCAATGTAATTTTACTTGCAATGTGCAAATTTGAGCAAAATGTCATGCACAAATTCCGTCGGGAACACGTTTTTTGAATTTTTGGGCGGGAAAATTTTTGACGCAACACCAAAAATGTTTTTTTTCGGCCGCCATTTTTAAAACGTAGGTGACCACATTTCACACCTGCCTAAACCCGTGATCTGCGTAGTTTCACATAAATACAGCTTGTCCCAATATTAATGCAACGAGCAAATAAAACATATTAAAAAATAGTTACCAAAAGATTAAATCATCGTAATATATGTGTTTCAAAAGTGAAGTAATTACTCTATAGCATGTTTTTTTGTCCCGTTTCAGTTTACAACTTCAGTCCAAAGATATGACGGATTTAAGAAAGCCCTTTAAATCTACTTTGGTCCGATTTGTAAGTTTAGATATCGAGCTAGAGAAATGCAAACTTAAAATTAAGAGAATTTTTCAACCAATTAGAGCACAATCAATCCAAACCAATCTTACCTGACCTCTACCTAACATTAAGTGATATTTTAAGTTCATTATTAACTTAAATTGGTCAACATTTTCAATTTAAGTACGGATCTTCCTGATACTCTCATATTCCTTGAATCTGTTACTTCTGGTGCGACAATCGGGTAGTTTAGGAAGCAATTTCTACCAAAAGAGTCGGAAAAAAGGATTCTAATGAAAGATGTTAACCAATAATAAGTTTTAAACCGAAACAACGTTAGAAAACTGAAGACAAAGGACTTTAAATACTCTAGTGAGTAAATGATTCATCTGGCCCTTCAAGGGGACGCAAAAGGTTGACTAAACCAAACGCAACAACCTGCTCAATATCAGCAGATCATCATTAAATTGAGTCCTTATGTCATGAAAGGGATGCTTCTTCTAATCATGTGATGATTTTAGCAATTTTCATTTAACGTGTGCTCAATGACGTCACCAGAGTTGAATCTTTACAGATTAACAAATCAGACCATCAAGATTGTTCGGGTCTTTACAAAATGTGCAATAAATTTTGACTCAGAGATCCAAATTAAACAAAACAAAAATCCTGTAAAAGTCAATGGTATACTCTATAATATCATTGTAACGTTTGCTCACCATTGTGCTATGTTCTCTCAAAATAAAAGTTCAAAGTTAGTTGCGTTTTTATTCGCTGACAAAGTGAAAACGTCATATCCTGCTTACTGGTTCAACTACTGCTCGATATAGGGAATAATTTTTATGAGGTTTTCATTCCTCACCTAGTTTCCTCACTGGGACGCCCTCACTCTTTAAGTGAGAAAATAAGGTGAGGCTTTCAAAAATAATTCTCTGAAATTTTGAAAATTAAGTAAGTGAGGAAATGAGGTGAGGTTTTCAAAAATCATTCTCTGAAATTTTTAAAACTTAATTTCTTATGTATTAAATTAAGTAAGTGAAGAAATGAGGCGAGGTTTTCAAAAATCATTCTCTGAAATGTTTAAAACTTTATTTCTAATGGTTTATATTAAGTAAGTGAGGAAATGAGGTGAGGTTTTCAAAAATCATTCTCTGAAATTTTTAAAACTTAATTTCTTATGTATTAAATTAAGTAAGTGAAG
>JXSR01S035558.1:184208-195572 GCA_000969725.1 Ophiothrix spiculata
TCGGATGAAAAATAAAAAAGATATGACCATTTTTGTGAGTACGTCTCTTTCAGATCATAAAGCCATAACCCGTAATTGTGATATGTAATATCTTGCTTAACTGTGTTAATCCCATTGGAATGGAAGAAAGAGAGACGTACTTACAAAATTGGTCATATCTTTTTTATTTTTCATCCGATTTCTATAATTTTTTCTGCATATGAAAGCTTATAAAAATAGATTTATGATTTGGTGCTTTTGTCAAGGTCAAGATCAGTTTTAATCCGTGCACAATTTTTTTTGATACACGTAGTAGATTTCAGTAGTTACATATATGTGATGGCTCACCCGAACGGGGGGTCTTTGCAGATGATTTCAATTTTTGATTTTATCATTTCATCTGTTAAAGCATTTTCTTTGCTTTAAAATGACACCTTACTTGTTGAAATTGATCAAGGCAATCATATTTTACAACAGAAACTCTGCTGGAAATTCTTATGATTTCATCTGTTAAAGCATTTTCTTTGCTTTAAAATGACACCTTACTTGTTGAAATTGATCAAGGCAATCATATTTTACAACAGAAAATTTGCTGGAAATTCTTACGATTTTCTTTATTTTTTGCTGCCTACTTTAACCAGTTTCTCAAAAAGTGTTCAGTCGCAAAGTCCCCCTTTTCGGTATATTGATACTGAGACTTGTCAGATATACTTAATTAGTATTAACGAATCCTGTCAGAATTACTTGCTTACAAATGATATAACTCTATTGAACAAAATAACACTTCATGTTTGAACATGATCAGAAGAAATAATTTGCACCTTTAAAAATTTGAAACAATAATACTCGTATATGTGTGTCTCTCTAGCTCCAAACAGCCATAAAGTCGGCAAGCTTGATTTTGTGCAATGGGTAAATTTACATAACCAAATGGCTTTATTCAAACCCTATCAGTAGACAATGGGCTTGTATCGTATTCTACACACTATGACAACCTGATGAAATCGAGACAAATGTCAAACGACAGACACTCTGTAATCTTTTTACATTTCATTTTTAATACATAACGTCTTTTATTGAGGATTGTACGATTTTAATTAGTTGGCTTTTATTTTAAGAATAGTTCTCAATTATTATCGTTACTATTAATATAATTAATTGACTGATAAATACAAATTTGAAAAAATAAGAATTATGCACGAGACATTATGCAATTCAGTTTTTCCTTAGTTAGCTTGTCGAATGATGATCATCAGAGCGGATTTTTAACATATGGCCTTTCCAGAGATATGTAAAAATAGAAAATGACCAGATGTCAACTTTACGACTTGTTTAAGATGGACGGTCACAAAAAAGAACAAAAATCTCGACTCCGTAACTTTGTGTTTTTTGTTTTCCTGAATGATACTTTTTTATTTTGATCTACTCATTTTTCACGACCGGTTTGATTTAAAACTCTCAATTTTGTCAAAAAGTGAGTTAGGTCAATCGTTAATGATGACAGCAGATATATAGGGCTGGATAATTACCACTTAGAGAAGATCCAGGTTAGGTATCGTTTAATGATTTTGTTCTATGTTATAAGTTTTTCGTTAGAATATAATACAGTGATTTAAGCGTGTCGCTTACACGATGCAATTTTGCTGATTAGATCTGTCTCATGGTTCAATAGATTTCTATATTTATATGAAACACTTGATTACGTTATAAGATGTAAACAAATTATAGTAATGAAGAGAATCAATTACCAAAATATTTATAATAATAATGATTATAATAACAATAATAATAATAGTACCTTGTTAGCCGGTTAGCAAGCTGTAACTTGCCTTCAGGTCAAAACACTGGAGGTAGTATGACAAGACCAAGGGTGTTTTACATACTTTACATATTCACGATTTTCCTTTTTGTATTTGTTTTGTTTCGTATTGTTTCTTTTCATTTTTTCCCATGGAAAAAAATGCTCTAAAAGATTTCAAGATGTTAACAAGTTAAGATAAAAAAGTATTTCTGCTACCATGTTCATTACCCTGGTATTTAGTAAAGAAGTTATTTATGTTCACAGAAAACTCTTATTACTTTATTGACAATATCGTCTCACCACAAATAAACAAACAAACGAACGAACAAACAAACGAACAAATGTACCACGACTGGAATGTTTCCATTCTTAAGAAGATTATTAAACAACCATATGAATTAGAATTGAAAGTTCATCGTATTAAAACCAAAGTATATAGTAACAAACCAAATTAACTTATTTAAGAACGATATGAATTGTTTTTAACTAAGAATGAGGCTGAGAGGTATATATTTAAAGATCGTCGAAAAGAATGAGCAGAAATCCAGTGTTACTGGATGAAAATCAAGATTTTAGTTAACCATTTAAGCTTGCATTACATAGTTGCATGAACCAATAGACATCTTGTATTACAACATTGAGACATCAACGGAGCAGGACGTTGCAAAGATATATTGAAAACTGTAGGGAGTTTCTACTTCTTTCTACTATCATGAAAATAATGAATACATTCGGCTATCAATTGCGCATTTTACCGGTCTAACATGGCAATTAGCGATATAATCAATACTGTGTAGGTAAAAGCAAAGAAAGAAGAGATACTATTACCTTTGTTATGATTATTATTATACTTCTACAGCCTTTTCGTTTTAAATAAAAACTTCCCATCGTGCCTGGTATGGTAATAAAACATAGCACAATTAGCAGACCTAATTTCAATTTTGCATTTAAGATATGTTGAATCACTTTTCTGTTCTTGATATCTTCTTTCTTTTTACTTACAATACTAAACACTCAAAAGCGCGCCTTTGTATTCGTTTTGAAAGGAGACGTCTTGATTGTTTAATCCATCAGTCACGCTACTCAACCTTAATGGAGTGGCACAAGGGAGACATCCTTGTGGATTAAGAATGCTATCAAATAGCCCACTCACATATAATAAACAATATTGATAGCTTTATGCGTCTCAAATAGCTATATTTTACGATATTTTAAGGATTCAATTTCCAGCTGAAGCATTAACATCAATACGCACCTGCTCTTAATTTATAAATGTCTCAGATTACATCTAGTAACGACTAACCTACATTAAAATTGAATGCATGAAAAACAGTATTGTATACATAATGCTTAATGGCAATTATCAAGTCTCTCAACATGTAAGGAACATACTCTGGTAGGTGTTAAATTTCTGGAATTATCTATCATTGTTATTATTATTAGTATTATTATTAGCAGTAGTGGTAGGAGTAGTAGTAGTTGTAGTAGTAATATTATTAGTATTAGTAGTAGTAGTTGTAGTAGTATTAATATTGTATTGTTTTGATGCCCAATTATGCAAATTGTTTCTATTATATTTTCAACATGTGTTACAAGAAACCCACATTACTATCCACTCTTCTCTGTATACCTTTATTGGCCTGCCACTGCAATATTAGCCCCTCAGACGGTCTCAATTGCCATTGTCGTTGATAGCAATTTAATCACGATTTTTATCAATTGAGCTTTAAAGTATTTGTTATCGGTTTGTTTATTACAATGTGACGAGACTTGAATTGCTTGCCTAAGAAAGAGATATCTAACCTTTGAATTTTACAGAGTTCGTTTAGCTATTATATCAAGCCAACGTGTTAAATGAATAATTTTTTTATTATTATTCAAGAGTTAAAATAAATACACATATAAATTATGTACTTTTGTTATGATATTCTGGCTGTATTCTGGCTTCTTTGTATCCAAGCGTATATTTTCAAAGTTCTTGCTATCAGTAAGTAGCAGATTATCGTAGCTTTAGGCCTATTGTCTGAAGGTTTGAAAGCAATTGAACACTGTTTCCGGGAGGAGCTACAGTCATTTAATGGTTGATCGATGCAATTACAGTTTTAAACAAATAAAACACATACATTTTAGTCTACCGATGCTATATTCTGTCACAGGGTTTCAAATAAGGGTGGTTAACGCTACCTTATAACTTCAATATTGGCAACCATAAAGTACCATGGTATAGCCAAGGGTCTCTCCTATCCGTTCATAGCAAAATAATCACAATTGACCAAGGCGTTACGTATTTAAGACGTAGGTGACCACATTTCACACCTGCCTAAACACGTGATCTGCGAAGTTCCCCATAAATATACCAATTATCAATTCTTAATCAGTTGCAAAATTATGATAGACTTCAATAGTTTCAATGGAAAAGTGTTTGTCGTGCCGAGATACCAAATATTAACTTATATGATTTTTTTCACCACACGTCACTAACGTCACAAGTCGAATGTAGACATCTTTGCTCAAATAAAACTACACAAATAAAAGCATGCGAGTTCCACTGGTTATAAATCCCTATCACAAAGAGTGTAATATAATATAGCATAGAGAATTGTTACCCAGTTCGTCTCATTCGTCTAGATGATTAAACTACATTAACCCGTCTTTGCTGCGCTAAACTCAACTGCCTCATCCCATAAATTTCTGCCAGTGTTAAAAGCATTGTTTCTTGCCAAACACTTCACGTTTTGAATGCATTTTATGCAGAATTTATTTTCACTCAGTAGTGTACACTTTCGGTTTAACCGTTATTTTCCGAAGGGGGGGGGGGGTTCCCTATCCTTTAACGCCCCCCTAGATTACAATAATCCGCTTCATAATATGCAAAAGCAACCGGCCCCAGGCATTTAACCGTTATTTTCCGAAGGGGGGGGGGGTTGCACCCCCCCCCCCATCCTTCAACGCCCCCTAGTTTACAATAATAGGGCTTTTGTGAATGTGTCAGTGGTTTCTGGCGGTATATGACACATTGAAAACCTCTTTTACGATGTTAAATACCGCAGGGACCATTCCACTTTTGATTATATCATTCCATCTGTTAAAGCAATTTCTTAGCTTTAAAATGACACAGTACTTGTTTAAATTGATCAAGGCGATCACATTTTGTTTGGAAGCCGACTATGTTTTCAGCCTTATGATGACCTTACCTTAAAACCACCTGGGTCAATACGTCATGAAAAATTTTCGGGTTCCCCCCCCCCCCCGGTTCCCCCTTGGATTCCAACCCCCGACCGCCGCTATCCCGTTCCAATGTCCAGCTATGCCAAGCCACCGAGCGCGGCCTGCCCGGGCAGCAATTTCCTGATCATCTATATCCGCCGTCTGTGAGGGTAAGGGTTAAGTGATGCATAATATGTACTACACGCTGATGGTGTTAAATAACCCTTACTCTCGCACGTTTAAATACAGTCTAAGTCAAAAAACGTCATGAAAAAATTTCGGGTTCCCCCCGGTTCCCCCTGGGATTCGAACCCCTGACCGCCACTATCCCGTTCCAATGTCCAGCTATGCCAAGCCACCGAGCGCGGCCTGCCTGGGCAGCAATTTCCTGATCATCTATATCCGCCGTCTGTGACGTATTGGGACTTTAATAGGCGAATTCTTGATTTCTTACTGTAGTACTTTGTAGTACCTAGGAGGGTAAGGGTTAAGTGATGCATCCTGAAAATATGGATACGTTGGTCAAACTAGTAATGTATTTATTTTTTGTAATCTTTTGTAATATTTTGTTGTCTATAATGATAAAGATATACAAAAAGAATATATAGTTTTGTTGGCTCATATTATCATCCAAAGGGAGCAATCTTGTAAGGTCTCAACAGGTTGATTTGTTTTGTTTGATAACTTACATATCTGGCATGCAATCACGAAACTTGGTCAAATCACCATTCATGTAATCTCACCTAATGTACAACCGTCATGTACAGTAACAGGGTCAAATTCATGACTTTATTCAGGGAGAATATCACGTTGAAAGGGCTTAAATCAAAAACTGTAAAGTGAGATTCAAGAGGTTTCCCGATTTCTGTACAAGCTTGGAGGGGTCATTACGTTTGAGGGGCTTGTCACGAAGCCATAACGGCTGGGGCAGGGACGTGGTGGGGTCCGTTTGCCAGTCCAAAGGCTCTCTAGTCCGAAGGCTTGCTAGTCCAAAACGTTATTCAATGGGGAAAATATAACTTTGGGAAAGGCTCGCTAGTCCGAAAAAAAACCCAGCTCGCTAGACCGAAGGTTCACTAGTCCGAATATGAGAATAGGCTCGTCAGTCCGAATTTAAAAAACAGCTCGCTAGTCCGAATTTTAAAAAACGGCTCGCTAGTCCAAATTTAAGTAAAAGCTCGCTAGTCCAAATTTTACAATAGACTCGCTAGTCCAGATTTTAAAATCAGCTCTCTAGTCCGAACACAAATTACTCGATTTTGTGCTTAGATTTTGGGTCAAAGTACTTAGTGCTTTATAAATTCCAAATGATTATTCTTTATTCCTTTTATTTTTTTGGCCCTGTGAGAATAAACCTATTTGCCATCTTTTTACAGCAGATTATACATAATCATTTAATTTGTGCCTATAATTGTTGCTTTTCTTTTAAAGATGCTAATGGAAAAGTGCATTTTCAGCACATTGTTTAGTGGGACGAAGATATTCAGATGATCAGATACTCGATGTCAGTGACAGACTTATAAGATGGTGAGATTCATGTTAGTGCCTGCCAAACCTTACGTTTCTGAGTAAAACTAGTTTGTATTTAAGACTCTAATTGAACGCTGCTGGGAATACCTGAGCGTGAGCAATTAACCATAAGATACCCATACTTATCTTCCCTAGTGTAAGGGGAAGATTTAAATGTAATTATTCAAGTATGTAGTTAAGACAGCATGGTACTGAGCCAATTGAAGTAATTGGATATTTCTCATGGTTCCGTTGTTTTTCTTTGATGAAGTATTTTGGATCTTTTACGACTGGTAATCTTAGCGAATTCGGCTTTATCGAAATAATGCAATGATTACGTACAGTGGAAAATGTCTAAATATCTTAAAGATTCAAACGCATGGTTGTGCACAACACATTTAAAGGTGTAGGTTCCGATCATGTTCTCATCCCCCAGAGCTCAACAGATAGAAGTATGATTTTAATGCCAAATGAAAGCCCATACTTTTCTGACTATAAATCCAAAATTTCACCTCTAAATTCTTTATAGTTTTTGGAGATATGCTACAAAATGTAAAATCAATCGGTATACCTATTTTACATTTCTATTGTATTTACATAACAGCCGCATCCCCAGGGTTGCATACTTTCTTTTGCCTGAGGTTGAAACTTTGCACAATGCATTTCAGAGGTCAAGGTCAATCAGTTAAAGATTAATTATATGCATCCTAATTAATAAGAACCTACGCCTTTAATGCTAGCAAAAAATAGTTTTGAAGTTAAAGTCATAGTAGTTGATTTACCCTGTTTCTACTTTTTAAAACGTTATTTATTGGTTTGTTTGTTTGCTTGTATGATTGTTTGTTTTAAGAATTCATTAGAAAAAATGTAAAATACTTGTTGACTTTTGAAAATGTTGAGCAGTTAAAGAGTTAGAGTCAATTTACAAAGACTGAGAAATTTGACCAGCCACTAACCTAATTTTAACTTACTTTCGGTGCAAAAGTAACTGTTAATAATAATATATGACAAGATCAAGGGAAATTTGAAGATTGGTTGGTAAATATTATTTATTTCACTTCAAAAGAAATGTTGACCAGATTTAAGATTGACTGCATAATAACATCAGAGACTTTTGAATTCACATATGACAAAGACTTTTTTGGCAAATAATATACTAATACTATTTCGGTACAAATGTTGAGAAGTGGACAAAATAACTCAAATAAATAATAAATACAAATAACTGCCTAACAGTTTCTTTCACTACAGGGACAAATAAGAAACTGGTCTTCTTCAAGGAAAGTGCTGTATACGTTTTTTGTACTGATTTCATGTTTCTGATATGCCAATTAAAATTTAAATATGGATATTTAAGAAGATAATTTCACATATTTTACATCTTTCAAGTGTGGTGCTCAAAATGTTATCATGAAAATAAATATACAAAAATCGCAACTACAAGTGAAAGGTAAACTTAACCTTGTCATGTTGTAAATGTCTAGCCATCTGCAAATGGACTAGATCTAGAACGCTTTCACAAAATAGGGCTTGTAAGACATCTTTTCGCTTTCGCTTTGTTTGGTAGAACTTCTAGATATTTTTACAAAAGACCAAGTTGGAACCAGAGTGATGATGAACGTCTCCAAATCATGTGTCGACCACACCCTTGCCATCCATCCAGTTGTACACTCTCGGTGTCAAATAATGCCATGGGTTGCTTACTTTTAGCTGTCCAGACGTCAGCGGCTCCAATATGGCTCCGCCCTGTTCCCCAGAACACTACATTATAAAACAAAAGGTCAGCCTCACACACGCTGATGATCTAAGCTAAATGAAGTCCACCCAGCCCATAAACCAACCTAGATTGATCTTGATGTACATGACCTTGATGCTAGGGCAAACTGACTAGAAATGTAGGATAAAAACCAAATAAAAAATCTAAAAAGAAACCTCTTAGACTGATGCCATACCAGTACTAATTATTGAGCATGTTACCAATTTTATTTATCTAGTTAGAATGACAACCGATGTTCCATGTAATTTTTTTTTTATATCAGACATTTCCAGAATAATATTACTCATATAGATATAAACAAACCCTGAAGTCACCTGATAAATCATTGTTCTTTCATTTTGTTTTCTTTTGGTCATCTAACTAAATCTCATTCAATTTCTTCAATTCACTTTATAAGCTGCCGCTAGTCATGTTTCTGCATAAAACAATAAATCTTCTATCATATCATCTGCTCTCCTTACTGAGTAACGATGTTAAAAGTATTCTAAACTTGTTTTGACTCTTACTTAAAAACATTTGCGTCATCTTAAATTGTTAATCTGATTTTATAAGCAATTAAGTTAAATTTCATGTTCATTATAATTATAGCACATTAAACAACGTCCACCAAATCAATACCGTAGAGAAAATCTATGAATTCGTTGACAAAAATTCAATAAGGGGACGAGTCAAAACTCAACCCGCGGTTACCTGCCGGTTCTTGTCGGTTCAACTGGAATGGAATAATAAATTGCCAACCGCCCCAAACCGACCAGAACCGGCATACCGGCAGACAACAGCTGGTTGGGTTTTGAAGTGGGCCCTTATGGGTACTTCAAGATTATTTTGCAGATGAGGACACGTTTTCTAAAGTTTTAACCAACTCAACTCTTATCCGGGAAAGGAAACAATACTTACAATGATCTTTAATGAATATCAGATTGTTTGTTTACGAAGATAGTGAAACATTAATGTAATATAAACACACTATAATGAGAGTAATAACAACAAACAACAAAACCGTTTTCTGTGACACTTTCTGATATCAAAACAATTGATGCCTATGAATAAACTTTTTTATGTTGATAGTTGTTAATCTTCCAAAAAAGGTATTGCTAAATCCTATATCCGGACTTTGGTGTTTACATACTAGATGCAGTACATCAACAATTTAAGCTAAATAGGTACGTAATTGTAAGCATTATTGCTTCTTTCCATCCAGTTGGCATAACA
The DNA here is from genome assembly GCA_000969725.1 of Ophiothrix spiculata. Lineage (NCBI taxonomy): Eukaryota > Metazoa > Echinodermata > Ophiuroidea > Amphilepidida > Ophiotrichidae > Ophiothrix > Ophiothrix spiculata. The sequence goes on from JXSR01S035558.1 coordinate 193,694, forward strand.
GTAAAATACTACGAATATAACCTAGGAATGTATTACCAGGTTTCTTACTCCCCATTGATGTCACCACATTAACCCCTCTCTTCAGCGCTAAACTTAAACATATCTTCATATTTTCTTCCGTAGGTGAAAGTCTGTAGGCATATTAACATCACGTGACAAACCACTGTTTGTTGTGTCGAATTCATTTTGCGCAAGTCTCATTTCACTCAGATATACGACGGAGACAAGTTCTGTAGCACCTTAACGTAAGTTGTATATTATAAGCTAATGCTCACGTACACTAGACATTCTATGAGGCAACGCTCTTAAATCTAATGGTTTAATTTCCGCTTCATAATTATGGATTTAATTAAATACTCATCATGAAGCTTGACGAAAAGACAGTACGTCTCACATTAATGTTTTTGAAGAGAAGTGTAAACATGCTCGACTTTAAATGGAACTATTTGAAGCGTTGTTGATGCAGAGCAGGGTGATATGTTGGAGTCACAGATGCGTTGTCGTTGTGTACATTCCAGCATCGTGTTGGACTGCTACATCTGACAAGCAATAATACAGTGAAGATGCAATAAAGTGTAGTTGTTTAATATGAGAGGTATTATATAACATTTTTGTGTGTCAGAATGTGACAAAAATATGGGAGCTGAATCAACTGAACGGTTGCCCTCATGTCAGGACTTTGAGCAGCTTGACATAAATTTAGTCGTGCTTGGTGCTCCATCGGTCGGGAAAACTGCATTAATAGAGCAATATATACGATGTCAATATCCTAAAAAGCATAAGATCACTAAAGCTGCATGTGTTTATACATCAGCCATGGTTTTTGTGGATAAAATATATAAGATAAATATTGTGGATATGCCAGTTATACCATTTTCTCCATTTGAACAAAAACAGATTAAGAAACACGGAATTCATTGTGCTTGGGAAGATTTGCAAGCATATGCACAAGCCATTGGAAGTGCCTCAGCTATTATATTTGTTTATGACGTAACATCATCACAGAGCTTCCAGTACATCAAAGATCTTCGTCAGCAGATTTTGGATTGTTATGATTTAGACGAATGTGAAATACCCATGATTGTGGCAGGAAATAAACAGGATCTTCACTATATATCACAACTACCAAGGAAACATATATCACAGATTGTGCGAAAAACTTGGAAATGCGGCTATGTTGAAGTGTCAGCCAAATACAATTGGCATGTAGAATCATTATTTAATGATGTTGTACGGATAGTGGATCAAATTAGCTCTCAGGCTAAGGAGAGCCAAGCCAAAGCAATACCCCTACGAGCATTGCGATCGACTAATTGTTCATGCACCATTATATAATATTTTACGACCTTGTCCAGAGTATGTCGTGTGTATTTTTTCACTATAAGTACCCCCTATTTTGCACATTGCGACTTTACAGATTGTATCTGTTATTGCTGATTACTGTTTTATATGTTCAGTTGTTGCTTACATTGAAGGGGGTATTTATTTTCAAACACTTTACTTCAACGCTTATCTATTTTTAACAATGCGTAGATAAGAAGCTTAAAATGAGGGAAATGTGACATTACATTTTGTATGTATCATATGAAGCAGTATAATATCGTCGTGTAGTGAAGTACCTGTCGCTATTTCATTATGTTCGTATCGTCCAAATTGCTAAAGCCTAAATATAGCAGCTATACAACTAAATATACCAGGCGGAACTGTAAGGTTTCAAAGCAGGAAAACAAGAACAGAGATTTATCTATTGTTTTACTACGCTTGAGATTTTTGTATTTTTATAGTAAAAAAAAGTGAGGTTGTTGTTTTTATATCTACGAGTATAATCGAAATGTTTTGAATTTTTTTCTAAATATACATCGGAAACAAAAGTGATTGC
>JXSR01S035558.1:195822-207450 GCA_000969725.1 Ophiothrix spiculata
ATTTTTTCTCATGGTGTTAAATTTTTGTCATGGAGTAAAATGTTTCACCATTTATGAAAATGTTTCATGATGGTGTTCAACGGGGCATAGATTGATCTCATTAGGTCGGGAACAATACCATAATTACCTTGGTCTTTTCATTATAATCTGAAATCTGTCCTTGACAGGTACTGTGGATTTTATTCTGCTGAAAAGATTTTCTGACTCCTTTGATTTTTCTCCAAAGAGAAACATTTTCATTTGGAATTTTTATCACCGTCTTGATTTTATATTATTCTATTTGTAGTTTTAGCGGATAATTCCGATTAATAATATCGTCTGGGAACTCGAGGTCAATATGCATTCAGCTCTATGAATTTTCAAGATGGTAAAAATGACAAAGTATATCTAGGCCTTTATTCATTTTTGTAGTCATTTTCATTCAGAATTTTTCTCATGGTGTTACATTTTCACCACTATGTTAAATTTTCATTCGGAATGAAAATTTTCATTTTGATTTTTTCTCATGATGACAAATTTTTGCCATGGAGTAATATTTTTGACCATTTATCAAAATGTTCAGCATAGCGAAATATTTTTCGCATTGCAATGATTCATCATCTGTAGCATTTTACTGATTCGTAGCATATTACTTTCGTTTGAAATCTACGTTTTTTGGAATAATAAAAACTGTCTTTTTAATATAACACCACTCCAGCTCTTTGTTTCTATATCTCAGCTATTATATTGATGCATGCGTCTTTTTTGCATCACACCTCATTGGGTCAACACGGTGGCTGTATAACATACGTGTATTTTTGACATTACTGTCATCTCCAAGTTTACATCTGTAATAAAGCAAAACCACTTGATTATTATGACAAATACAAACAAGGAGTCTGTTCTACAAATATTTTTACCTTTCGTACGCTGGACTCGTACGGGTCAAATTATCCTTTATAATTTAACAACAACAACAGCAACAACAACAACAACAACAGCAACAACAACAACAACAACAACAACAACAACAACATCAACAACAACAACGTTTATATTAAAAAAGTATATCACGGCGTGTATTTTTTCATGGTTTCGATAAAAACTAATGTTCCAAAGCTCATTTTATATATTGCATAAATTTCTTTAAACTAATTAATTTATACCAAAAACGAAAGTTTGTTTCACCAAGTTTATTGAATTGATACAAAAGATTCGTTGCGTTTCTTAGTGGTGTTTTGTTGTTTAATTTCTTATTTTAAAGGAATTTTGATTTTTGAAGATAGTCTTTGTGTTTTATACATCATTTCTTTCACTATGAGAATGTTAACTGAACGGGGTTTTTTTAAAGATGTAACTTATACTCAACTGAAATGAATTGTGAAATATATTACCATCATAGCTCAGCGCGTACATCAGGTGACATAAGGACACACGGATAATGTTAATGTAAAAACGAGTTTAAGAAATTGAAGACGTAAGGGATTGCAGGAAATTATTGTTTTCATTCTTAATAGTGTTATTCATGAAATAGTTTAAAATATACTGCAACTAGTAAGGGTCATGTTATCTGCAGGGAAAATCAGTAATTGGAATCCTTTAAGCCACTTATTGCAGTTAAGAATGCGATCTTTACTTCGCAGAAAACTAGATGATCAAGTTTCGGCTTTTTCAGGATTTGTTGTAGTTTAACAACAAGAAGTCAAAACAGATATTGGTTTACAAATGATAAATTAACACTTAAGTGGTCAAGGTCCTCCACATGACTCTTAGTGGTCAAGGGGGGGGGGGGGGTCCATATAGACCTAACACCGAAAAAGCGCTTTCGCGAAAGAATTTTATAATGAAACTCTAGTCAAAGGTACTTCAAAAGAACTTAAACAAAGAAAACTTTTTGAAATCGGACAAACCGTTTCAAAATGGCGGCCAAAACATGTCGCGTCAAAATGTTCCCGCCAAAAATTTGAAAACTCACTTCCCAATGGAATTTTTTAAATAAAATTTTTCCTGATATTTGCAGTATGTAAGTACAAATACGTTCCTGAAATGAGAAAAGATGTTCGATTACGATTTTATGGGCAAAACAAATTTGAGCGTCTGCGCCAATTTCGTGACATATGGCCTTAGCAGAAACACTGGATATATATACCTCTTCCCTGTAGTAAATAACACAGTATGATGAGGAGCAAAACAAGGGGAATGCATGTGAACTGGTTACGTGTTGAAAGCATTTTCGCTCGTGGATGTTAAAACTAGATATAATAACTGCGAGCAGTTTGCATGCTAAATTGCTTGGATGAGTTAGGTTTCACGTCCAAAGGCAAGGGCATCGTAATTCAAGAAAGAGGCGGCTTAAAATTGTACATAAAGGTGAGTGATTTCACCCATGTCTTGACAAGTACAGAAGGTGATGACGGCTCGTTTTGAATAATAAAACTATCGTCTATTATGGATATGACTATCATAAAATGCAGTCAAATACGTTTTATTTTGCATTGCGATGTGTGTGGGATGGATGTGGGTGGGATGTTCAGCTTTTCACATGTCTGACAAGATCTTTAGATATAAATTATTCTTTGGCTGACATACACATACAATGAAAACCATGTTACATCAATTCACCATCGGTAGGAGTTTTGCCTTGCATTGATTGATACTGGAGATGACATACCTATCAAAACTCCTCAATCATAAACAGAACCAGTCATAATTAGAAATGAACAACTTTTGTCAGAAATGTATTGTAAATATGTTTTGCGGCTCCAAATGTTATCTAAATTCAAAATATCAGGAATTGGAATTTCTCTTTTCCGAATTTTGTTTTTTGTTTTTAAAGAACAGCCACCTTTTTTTTTGTATCTTGTTTTCATTTCCATGAATGAATTGACCAAAAAGTGTAGGGTACAAATTTCCAGGGTACATTTATTTTTGCTTACTCACTTTAAGTGTTTATCTTTGGAGTTAGAAACAATCAATATCAAACATTTTGTCGATTGAATATTACGCGCAATTAAATACGCCAGAATAAGAACATCCCAAATCCAATAGTTCCCTTCTGTTAAGTCTGTAAAATATAAATGCATACACATTTCCATGTCTTTATCCCGATCAAAGTGTCACATTTGACCTTGTAGTTGACTTTTTTAGACATGGTTAGACAATGCTTCTAGCATATGTTTGCAGAGGGGAGCTAATGGAGTTGGTTTTTTTCTTGTAATGGCTGTTTAAATATAGCAACTATGTACTATAACAATTATCTAACAATGTCTACAAAGTCAATTACAGGGTCAAATGTGACACTATGATTAGGATATTGACATGGAAATGCTATTTTAGTGATGTGAAAGCATTTTTAGAGATTTGTATGCATTTACATATTATAAGTATAATTAACAGAAGGGAGCTTTTGGAATTAGGATGTTCTTATTCTGGCGTATTCAATTATATAAATGTGATGACTCACACCGAAAGGGGGGACTTGGTTCCGACATCAAAATTGAGTTTTTGGCATCATGAGAAAGCTTAGAGTTTCTCAAGTAATTTGGTACCTCAAAACATTTCGATACAACAATCCGTTCCGAAGATATCGCTATTTTAATAAGAGCGTGTTGATCACTTTTCAAAAATAGCAATTGGAAAAAACAGGCTTTAAAATTTGGGTTTGTGAAAGCATTAAGTTTATTGATTATTGATTACTATTCACCTATACACAAAATCTCCTTAGCAACAGGTAATTAGGAACACTCAAACATCACCAAATTTGACACATACATTGTCAAGATAGATATCTTTAATTCGGTTACAAAAATATGGCAAATAAGGCATATTTCTTAATTAATATGGATGTTTTTTCTTCCGATCACAAAATTGCGAAAACGAGATTAACACTGTGTTAAAAATTGTCTAAAAATCATCTTTTTTCGCAATTTTATAGAAAACGTCGTGGTAGGAAGCTTTTTAAAACTTTGAAGATTCATAATATCACACAATCTCAAATTCACCCCCAGACGAAAATTTTACCACTTCTCAACTTCAAAGCCTGATATCTCAGTTTGCAGATCGTCGCAAAGTCCCCCTTTTCGGTGTGAGTCATCACAAATACATTATTGTTTTCTATTTCAACAATTGTTGCTAAAAGTAGATTTAACAAAATGTATGTACTCAGAATCAGTCTGCCCTTTTTATTTATTTAACAACCACTTCCAGACAATCATCGATTAGATATCTTCTCTAGCATCTCTCTAGGTAGATGTACATGTAGTTAAATTCCGAATGAAAGAAAGCAATTCCCACACCACAAGTGTGTCGATTTAGACTTATATCATACGGTGTGGTATCAAGTATTTTATTGCCTGGTATTATACCCTTCTCTGATGTAATTAATCTGCGTCTTGGTTATGCTGATATAGATGTGTACGCAAGGATTATCACTTTAGACAGTTTAGATACCCCACAATACATTCCAAGGACTTAAACATCCCATCACCCCATGATCATGACGTTAAGTAATATATTACGTTGTTTTAAAGTTACCAAAGTCTGTATTTAAGATTAATGTGCCTAACAGGTGCTTGTCAACACGTTAAAAATCATTTCTGTCGTTAAAATAGGTAATTAAAGGAATGAGGAACACTTTCTAGGACACATCCCATCTTCCAGTTGATAAGATCACTTTCATAGAAAAATATATACATAATGGTGTCTCTAACTTGAAACCACTCGAACATGTCCCAATATGGATAAAGTAGCAATATTACAGTAATCATTTTTTTTTGGGAAGGGGGTCAACTTTAAGGAAACACTCTTCTTGTTAAAGTGGTCAGTTTTACTTCTACGCGCTTGATGTATTTATGTGCGTGCGTCTTGATTATATTGATTGAATACCCTTGAGCCTCATTCGGACAGCAAAATTGCACAACGTAATACATATAGGACAATCACTACAATAATAATCATTTATAATCTTCAGATGCATTTAGGGTATGCCGTAGTCATCAATATTTAAAGGGTAAAGGAAATGCAATTTCAAGTTTACATTAAAATAAATATGTGACCGTCCATCCCGTATGAGCAATAAATGCCAGAAACTTCATTTTGCGCTACAGGTGAAAATACATGTCAAGGTCATAATTTTCCGAAATTGATTTTTTGACAGATTCACAATCCTGGTGCATACTACAAAATACCAGCAAAGTTTTATTTCAAGAAAATCATAGGAAATGTGAAATAAATTGGCATATTCTTAAGACGATCACCAGAAAATATAGGGCTTACCAATTTTTGAACGCGTTTATCTCAGTTATACGTTTCCCTGACAACCTTTGACGGACCATAACTTGACTTCTGGAAATCGTGTGAAGTTTATTAAGGTGTCATTTTAATCCTTAAAGCATGGTCTTTGCAAATAATTAAAAAAGTGAAGATGACAAAAGCTGGCATTTACTGCTGTTCTGGGGTGCACGGTCACATATGAGACATCATGGATTCTCAAACAATGTATTTCAAGATTACCTTGTGCTTTGTTTTAGTAGTATAATGAAAATTAAAATAATTTTAGGTCAAGTCTAGCTTGAGGGACTGAAACATGTTCAAGTGATAACATCATGTGTGGCAGTGATTTAGTTAATTAGAATGATGAATCGAATAGAGTTCTATTCATTAATGTCTATTAAAATATTTTTAACTCAAATGAAGTCATAGCTATTGTGTTCTTTTTATGGACCTGTTTTGGGAAATTGAATGTTCTATAAGACTTAGGAGTAAGTCTATCACTTCATTTTCTTTGCCATTTAGCACACAATCATTTACTCAAGGGCGATATTTTCTCGGTTGTTTCGAATAACATGGAAACATATTGAATCATTTGACAATTTTCATTTCCTTTGTTTTGTATATCATTTTATCGACTACATATGCCCATTGTTATTCATGCAATTTGCCACGGACAAAATTCCCTTAGCTTGATTTTTGAGATTATGTTTGTATTAACAAGTCTTGGAATGTCAGTAAAGCTTTAAAAACAAATTCCTTATTTAGAACATTATCTTCGGAATCATCAAATATCAAGTATATCGAAAGCAACACTATTTGCACAGTAAAGATGTTGCTCCTGATACGTTAAGAATTCATAAGGTAAGGGAAAATGAAGAGAACAAACAAACGTTTTAGAATGACTTAAAAAGAAAATAAATACTGTAAACCGTGTCATGTTGTATTACATGACTGCAATGTTGCTCAACTATCTTCAATCAAGTTTATAATCAAGTCGTTAAAGTTTACATGAATCGTCTTGAAATATTTAAAAGAATTGCAAAAGTGATTTATAATTTGTCATTGCATAACCACCGATTACATTATTACTAAGCTGACAGAAGATCGCCGACAGTTCAAGTTGTCTACAACAGTAAAGAAAGATGACTCCGGTGGGTTAGAATGAAATATTTTCTGAGGATAGAGTGTAGAATTTACAAACATCCCCTAAGGCAAAAGGCTTACTCGGTTATGGTGATATTCCTTACTCTCCTCAGATAAAATAAAGCAATTTCGCCATATATGCAATCAGAAACACTGATAGATCAAATTACCAACGACATAACGATACTTGCCCGAAGCAAAACTACAATTTTTCGTCCTTAGAGAGTTGATATCGATTCACTTCACAAAGTAGTTTGTGCTCGAATTTTGTCTTGCACTCTATGGCACTTTGATATTAAGCGAATAATATTCTATGATAAACATATAAATTAATATTGATTCCTTGCATCAACTAGAAAATATTCCTTAAAGTCAATGTGAATAGGAATGAACTCCTTCGAAAATTCAGTCTGATCGTTTGAATAAGTCGTTCATACGCTCCCCTTATCCACTAAGTAGATGAGAATTATTAAATACATCACACACATTTGACATTAAGATGAGTAAGGAAATATTTCAAACTGTTGAATATTTTTGAAGATTATGTTGTTTTAATCTGAATATTAATGAATCAGAAAAACTCACGCCACTTTTATCTTGTAATAATTAACGATGTAACGTATTTTCGCTCCTAACCTAAGTACAATAGAAGAAGAACGTTTTTATGACATGGTGTATAGAGAGTGCTGCATAATCAAGAATAGATAACATTGAGGAGTTTAAAATATTTTGGTGTATATTTTGAGCGTCAATGTTAAATGTGACCCTCAATATCGAAAGGTATCGGGCTGATTCAAAAAAATAAAAAAAAAAGAAGACCAAGAGAGAGTGGAGATATTAATTCTCAAAATTGATCGTTCATGATGGACGACGTTATAACAATAACGATTAAGGAAATTGTATCATTATTAGTATCTTTTTGGACGAAAAAAAAAAACCACTACGCCGATTCCATGAAAAAGATGGTTAGTTTCAATAGCACTTGTCATTTCTTGGCTCCTTAATTGGCTCCTTTGTGTTTTTCATTAGAATAAATAAAACTGCAAATTAGAGACTGGATTAAGAGGCACTCGAATACATTTAACAAGTCAAGCTCAACACACTAAGCTATAGTTTTTGTTTGAAGGAAATCAGACATGTGGTTGTCAAGATAAGCATGATTTTAGTTTCTTTGTTTTCGTATGAATCGTATGAATAAACCTTCATAGTATTTTTTTTTATTATACCTAATGTGGACATAACACTTAGTCAATGTGTTTCTATGGCTTAAAACATTAACATATTATTTACCCGTTCATCTGTTTTGTATATTTGCATACTTAATGAGCATTATACAAAAGCTAATTAATTATGCAAATATGCAAATTAAGTGGGCGGGTAAATCATACATTAAAGCTTTAGAACATAGAAATACATTGGCAAAGTTTCAGGTTAGAATTCTTAAAGGTAACAGTTAATGAAGGTATATTCATAGTATTTTTAAGAGTTGACTTGCAAACGGCTTATATCCATTTTGTACTTTTTGAGAAAAGGGCAAAAAATTGCTACGACATTAAAATGTGTCGCAAAATCCTGATAATGATTTTTGTAATTCTCTACTAATATTTCTTTAAAAAGTGTAATCTAGATAATTCATCAAATATATTTTTTTATTAATTGGCCATTGATATTTTGTTGAAATGTAAGCCGTTTTGCAGGACAACTCATCACATTTCAACTTAGGGACCAAATTTCTGCAAAATTTCTTTTTCAATTCTTCATTAGGCTATGATATACTTTATACCTGTCTTTAACCCGTTTTGCATTTCAGCTCTTCATTTTTGTTGTGCGCTTTTCAACTTACACAATATTTATTGAGAAACAAGGCGTGCGAGTTAGGGTTCATTTAGATTTCGTATTATTGTGTGAAGTACAAAACATGAATCGAGCATGTTAAAATAACGCCGTGCTATTCATTGTTTATATAGCCGTTTTATATGTTTTAAATGTGAAACGATCGAGGTTCAATAACTTTACAGGCTCCTTGAAAACCTGAAATGACGCATCGTTTCGTGTCGAATGGGGCTTACCAGGGTCAAAGAGGTCAGTGAACACCTCGTAAGAGTGCTGATGCTGCATAGAACTGCACAGGTATATTGTACTACAAACATGACACATCCCATAATATTTATTCATATTGTTGGATTTCATTTGACATATGGCATCAAAGGTCTTCTCCCAGTAGGTGGATGGTCTTGGATTAGTAGATCCTGAGCAGCTGGTTGTGGTAGGTCTGAAGAAGAATAGCCGTTGTCGTTGATGAGGAGATACCTCAACTACTCCTGCCACTTTGTTACAAGTTGTTCACTAACTGGAGATGTGCCATATCTCATCTTTATTTTGATCTTTGTTCTGATCTCTACTATTGACTGTGGATTATTTACAGGTGGCATAGGTTGATTAATCTTTTCTTAAACTATTCTTAGAACAACGTTGTCATTCAAGCCATATGAAAACATCACAGTGAAGTTTATATACTAACGTATACTAGTTTTAAATAAAACAAATACCTGTATTCGATATATCAGTTATCCCCAGAGAGGGATAGAATAAAAATATTGTTTAATTGTCTACTATAGCTCTTAGGTTGCATCATGAAAACCAAATATTAAGTTATTATTTGCAAGGAGACAATTAGCTAATCTGAAAGGACTTATTACTTCTAAGACTACGTGACTTGAATTACCTGTGTTTTAGTCTTACTTTTGGCATGAATAATGAATTCGAAGCCTACCATACACGTTAATTATTCGGTTGTAAACGTAAATTAACTTTCAAATTATTTCCCTTGAGGTCATGAATGAATAATCTTTACTTTTACATGTTCGTATATAGTTTTCAGATGTTTGAAATGTATTGATACGATATTTCCTAAAACACTACTGCATCACTAACGCATTTGCTCAAGTACTCAGGTATGTTTTCAAACGGCCATCATATAACGACCCTTCATATTCTAGCATTTTGAATTTGCATTTCATAATAAAAAAAGGGGGCTTACAGATGTGTGGGTTTTGTTTAATGGGTTTATCTTTTATATTACTTGATTGATTTAAGTATCCTAAAATTAAGAAATTCCGTTAATGGTTCATGATACGCTACTCCCTACTTTTCTTCATGAAACGGTATAGTTTATGTAATGCGGGATGAATTAGTCCAACATTCGCTAAATTACAAAATAACTTCAAATAGTGAAAATATTGAAACGCAATATTTTACATATACGCTCACACATTTCTATATTTCCATCACAGTAACCAATATATGTATACTATATTATTAGATGAAAATATAAGCCTCGCACAGAATGTGTTTATTCTCTTGGGATTTACAGATAATAACCACATCGTGTCTTTTTGATATTTTGCGGTAACATCAATCATTTCTCACTTTCAGATCTTATTTCCATTGACAGTATTTATGATGAACGTTGTCAAGCGTGTTATTTGATATTTACCAAAAATTGGTAAAATTAGATTATGTACAATAGTTGCGTATATTGATACTGAGACTTGTCAGATATACTTAATTACTGAACTACTGACTTAGAAATGATATTACTCTATTGAATAAAATAACATTTCATGTTTGAACATGATCAGAAGAAATAATTTGCACCTTTAAAAATTAAAAACAATAATATATATATGTCTTTCTAGCTCCAAATAGCCATAAAGTCGGCAAGCTTGATTTTGTGCACTAGGTGAAATTACATACCAATGCCCCTTTTTTCAAACACTATCAGTTGACAATGGGCTTGTTTCGTATTTTGCACACTAGCTATGACATTATGGTGAAAACGAGACAGATGTCCAACGATAGACACTCTGTAATCTTTTCACATTTCATTTTAAACACATAACGTCTTTTATTGAAGATTGTACGACTTTATTAGTTGGTCTTTATTTAGAATAATTCTCAATCATTATCGTTACCAACAATTATAGTTAACTGATAAATACAAACTTGCAAAAAAATTAGAATTATGCAGGAGGCATTATGCGATTCAGTTTTTTCCGTAGTTTAACTTGTCGAATAATGATCATCAAAGTGGTTTTTTTTTAAAACATAATGGTCTTTTCAGAGATTATGTAAAAATTGAAAATGACCAGATGACAACTTTACGACTTGTATAAGATGGATGGTCTCATACAACGAAACTCACGACTCCGTAACTCGTGTATTTTTTTACCGAATGATACTTCCTTATTTTTTGATCTACTCGTTTGTCACGACCTGTTTGATTTAAAACTCTCAATTTTGTCAAAAAGTGACTTAGGTCAATCGTTACTGACGACAGCAGCTATATACCGGGCCTTGATAATTACCTCTGAGACACCTAACCTGGATCTTCTCTGATGCAAGGACATAATATAATACAGTGATTTAAGCGTGTCGCTAACAGTATAGTACGATGCAATTTTGCTGATTAGATTTGCCTCATGGTTCGATAGATTTCTATATTTATATCAAACACTTGATCTATCACGACTGATTTTTTTCTTTGCAAATTTAAGTAATTTCCTGATTAGGTATAGTAGAAATGTGCATATATATATACATTGTTGTGCACAAATTAAAGTGTTTATATAAAATGTTGATGTTACTATGTATCTTTTACAGAGATTCTTTTGAATGATTTTGTTCTATGTTAAGAGTTATTTGTCAGAATGCGGCATTTAGTTTTTAAGATTACGTTATAAGATGTAAACAAATTAAGGTAATGAAGAGAATCAATTACCAAAAGATTCGATGTTTCTCATATATAATGTTGATGTTACTATGTATCTTTTACAGAGGTTCTTTTGAATGATTTTGTTCTATGTTAAAAGTTATTCGTCAGAATGCGGCATTTAGTTTTTAAGATTACGTTATAAGATGTAAACAAATTAAGGTAATGAAGAGAATCAATTACCAAAAGATTTATAATAATATTGATTATAATAATAATACTAGAATAATACCTTGTTAGCCGGTTACCAAACTATGATTTGCCTTCAGGTCAAAACACTGAAGATAGTATGACAAGACCAAGGGTTTTTTACATACTTTTACATATTCACGTTTTTCTTTTTTGTATTTATTTTGTTTCGTATTGTTTCTTTTCTTTTTTTCCCCCACGATGTTCTAAAAGATTTTAAGATGTTAACAAGTTAAGGTACAAAAGTTGTTCTGCTACCCTGTTCATTACCCTGG
>JXSR01S035558.1:212911-226554 GCA_000969725.1 Ophiothrix spiculata
ATTAGGTTTCATAAAACATGATGGTCAAAAGACGTATGTACAATTACAAATATTGATCTTCCACAAGGCCGTGATTTCATAAAACATAAAAATCATTATTTACAGACATTAGTTGAACGATAAGTAGATAAAACAATTTTAAAACATATTTCTGTACACACAAAATATATAGTAATTAAAACATGATGGTCAAAAGACGAAGATACAATTTCTAAAAAGTTTTCATATCGCCATAAGTTTGCAAATAAATTATTTTAAGAAAACATTGGTTCTCCAACGTCCATAGGTAGAAAACCTGTAGCCTATACTCAAGATGGGGACATGAGGAGCTTATACTGTTAAAAATAAATATGATTTTTATATATACACACAGTTTGATATTGTTAAAAGATAAATCATTGTAAAACATATCTCTGTACATTGTTAACAATTAGTTATAAAACATATGTAATAATTAAAATATCTTTTTAAGAAATATCCGATAAAAATTTAGCTGAAATTAATATGTTTGCATGAGGAATAGTACTGTTGCATGTAGACATATTTGCTCGAAAATAAAACTACACAAATAAAGGCATACGAGTTCCACTGGCTATAAACCCCTTTCACGAAGAGTGTAATGTAATATAACATAGGGAATTGTTACCCAGTTCGTCTCACTCGTCTAGATGATTAAACTACATTAACCCGTCTTTGCTGCGCTAAACTCATCTGCCTCATCCCATACATTTCTGCCCGTGTTAAAAGCATTGTTTCTAGTCAAACACGTGACAGACCACTTTACGTTTTGAATGCATTTTGTACAGGATTCATTTTCACCTTGTAGTGTACACTGTCGGTTTAAACTATTATGAAAACGAATTGTCAGAATTAAGTGATGTTTTCAGACTATATTTATGTTGTATTCTTCTTTTGATTTAGCTAGAAGTTTTTGGCACACCAGAATCGTGAAGTACACCTTTATGGTACCTTTCGATATGACGGGTCACAAATGTTCTGCAGTAATTGTTCTGTTGTTGCTCAACAAGCATTCTTGTCAAACACCCTTGACCATGTTGACCTTAGTGCCTTTTATTATAAGATGTTGCCTGGTCAAAGGTTACATTACGAAAACAGGCCTAATTAACGCTCAGGAATAGCAATGCCATAAAAAAACAATACAAATTTCCCCCTCTCCAATGGGACAACATTACATTCTGGATAATATTCTTAACAGATAAGACAGCGCGTCGCGTATCTATGTTATAAGGGAGAAATGTGAAAATAATGAGACTTTGAAGAATATATACCATATATATGCAGTGGTGGTAATGCAGAGCAGAAAATATGTAAAAAAGAACAGCATCTTGTATGACGCATTGTTATCTTCTATACACATTTTTTTCTGTTACTTTTTGATGGTATCGCCAGTGATACATTAGAATTTTCAATATTATATTTTTATTTTTCTGTGTTTACCCTAGCTGTTTCAAACTTTAAAAACCCGTAGATTATTGAATTGCTATTTCAAGCTTTTAAACAGGAATTTTTTAACACCGAATGCATGTATATGTTGTGTAATACTAGTATATTGTTTCGTCATTAACCGTTAATATTCTTGGAGACATTAAGTGATAAAATAGATGTTTTCGGCATTAGAGTGCATCCATTTATTTTGCAGTCTTAAGGATATAAAATGTTTGGCAAGATTTCGACATTTTGAAAGAGCAGTTTAAAGAGGTAGTGTATTGACATTAAGTGCTTTTTGCTATTAGACATGTCCATATCATCACGTGCACATTAAATGACAGTCGTGCAGCATCATTCAATTTAAACCAACAATTTGTTTTTAGGGGCGGACTCGTGGATCTATCATAAAATAGTTTTCTTATGTGATAGATTGCTTTACTTTCTAGGAAACAATTTTTTATACATTTAATAGCATTAATTGGTTCTCTAAATAATTCGGGTTTTTTTCATAACGCTTCAAATCTAAGACAGAGTTAACAAGTTTCAAATATCATCTACTGTCATATGATTTAGAACCGTTTGTATCAAATTCAATCAATTTGAATCATGTTATTTAATTTGAATGAATTTCATATATTTTGTTTCAAAGATACGGATGGTTATAATTTACATTTTTTTAAATAACATTCGGCTGAAAGCCAGGCTAAATCCCAATAGTGCACATTCATTAAATTCAAGGGACGCCTCCGTGGTGTGAAAGACATAATATTGGAAAGAATTTTCAATTTTAGATGCGGGAAGAAACTGAAGTGCTCGGAGAAAACCTGCGAGGACGAGTCGACAACCAAATTCACGTACAACCTAGGTATCGAAGCCAGGCCGCAGTAGTGAAAGGCGGGGCATAAACGCTGCGCCATCCCGTCCCCTAACAAACAAAAAAAAAACCAAAAAAACAGTGGCAATAGATTATTATGTATTAATATAAAACTATGTTTAAATTGGTGAAGACTTTTTAGCCAGTTTAGTTTCAAAAAATTTCAAAATAAATCAAATATTGGGTAAAAATATAAAACTCATTAACGAAAATGTAAAATTAATTTACGAGGCAGACCGTGGTGGCGTGACACAGGGGGAGGGGTATATATTCCCCAGTTTGGTGTGTCAGTCGGGGGAAAAGGCCCATTCGGGGATTTTGACGATAAAAAGATAAAAAAAAGAAAGGGGAGGAGAGAACAAAATCCAAAGAAAAAGAAAAGGAAAATAGTTTTAAATGTTTAAAACATCGTAGAAAACCTTGCCGTGCGCTTATAAGACCTTTTTTTTCGCTTGTCAGTTTTCAAAAGCTACGTCAACCCATTTTGGGTGTACTTTTTATAAGTCGTATGTCATGTTGTTGTACGCATATTCATTGCTTTAAAAACAAAATAAAACAAAATAGACAACCTCCTTCTAATTTCCCACATTATATAATGTACAAACTTTGTAATTGCAAATTAGCGTATCTCAGACATACGTTGTTTTGCCAAATTAGGAACACCACAAAATTAGTGACGTCACTTGTTCTGCCACAAAAATCGAAAGGAAAAGTACAAAAAGGTGCTGAGATTCGTTCTACTATCTCCGAAGTGAAAATATATTGACCCGTGTGTTCCTAAGGGGACATGGTTGTTACCACCTCGTTGTGTTCGTTCGTTTGGGACAAACGCGGCATTTAAGTAATTCCTGATGAATCGTCTGTGGTTATGTTGATGACAACAATATCGGTATCAGTATATGGTAGACCGTAAAAGAAGAGAATGGTTGCCACCTTAAAAAAAGTCGTTATTTTGGAAAATATCTGCATACATACCCCTGAAACTTACATGTTCAAAAATATTGTTTTATTTATTTATTAGCAAAAAACAAGATGACATTTCGACATTTAGTAGTTTTGTAACATCATTTGAAACAATTTCCATGATCTTAGTATCAATGGGAAAAGGAAACTCTACCCTATACAATAATATAAATTTCAAGGTCATCATGGAATCACTCCTCCTCAGGAAGACGTTTTACAGAAAAAGGCTCAAGAAAACGATGGTTAATCATTTACACGGGAAAGTGACTGTGATATAATTTCACAAAAATGTATAGAGAAAAGTATAAATGTTCCGAGGGTATGGGTGGGGTGGTTGCCACCTGGAAAAAATAAAATCGCCATTTTGAAAAATATCTGTATGGTGTGGAGTTGACACTTACAGGATATGTTAAAATTGTCGTTTCCTTTCAATATTAGCAAAAACTCCGATAATTATAACATTTAGAACTTTATAACGATTTTTTGAAAAAGTGACTATTTTTGCCAAAAAGCAAAATGTTTGGTCCGGAATTAGTTTGTGACAACCGATTTTCATGATCTTGGTATCAATTGAAAGAGGAGACCCTATTCTTTACAAAAGTACCAAAACAATATAACTTTAGTTGTGTAAATTTTGAAGTTTTAACCCTCCTCCTCAGGAAGACGTGTTACAACAAAAGGCTCAGGAATATAAGGATTATTAAAGCAATATTCAACCATGCAATGATTTAAATTAGTTTATACAAAATTGTCCTACTTACGTACGTGTATAAATACGGATAACAAAGTAACCCGGGTGGCGCTTCAACAATAAACTGGTACTCATGCTTTTCAGGGCTTCTCAAAATTGAACCCTAAATGGCGTAATTGTTGAGGGCAAATTGCAACCCTAAATGGCGTAAAGTCCGAGTGAAGATGTTGAAAATCGCACCCCAAATGGTGTAATTGCGTAAGTTTGCAAAATTAGGTATTAAAAGTATACAATTAAAGTTGTTCACTTATTTAAAGGTATTGACTTATTTTCACTTGCTTTAAGAACTTTTTATGCAAAAAGTGTACAGCACAATACTTATCTGTGAAAAGTGCCCCTTTGCGGCATAGGTAGCCTGAATTTAGAACCCTAAATGGCGTAAATCATGCTGAAAACTACCCCTTTTCCAAAAACGCAGACGCCACTTGTGGACAACATTTTTATGATGAGCACGAGTACCTATTGCCATCCTGAGCGGGTCCCCCGGCAAAGCAATTGCACTTTGTTAACCGTATTTTAAATTGAAAAAGACATTGTGCCTCAAATGTAAAGTATAATCCAACTTATCCCATTGTTGTACATCCCATCCAGGATGTAGCACTGAAAAAGAGATTTCTAGTGCAATAAAATATCCTGTTTTCCTTTGGGAATAGATCTTAAACTAATTTGTTAATATTTTGGGCAACACCAATCACCATTTGCTTCATATCTTATGACAAGTGACGATAGTTAGGGTCGTCACGAGTGTAACTTAATATAAACTAAAACAGGTCAAACTAAATTAGAAACGCATATTGTTACAAAGATGTGTCAGAATTACTCAACTGATTTTAGCTTCATCAGGAATGATCAGTTGACAGATGGCACAGAGCAACATTTCGTGTTGGAACATGACAATAAGCATATAGTTAGCACCTTAAAACGATCGAAACAATAAATTGTTAAAACGAAAACCACATCGTTTCTTAAGCCTAAAGGAATGGTGCTTAGTTTAGCAAATTATTAGAAATAAAGTACAGTTAATTATAGATTTGATAAAAGTACCATCGTTGGTTTGCCATAAATTGTTAAGAGTTATATATTTTAAATGGCATTCTAAAGAAGTGGTCAGTATAAAAACAATAGTTATTCTTAACCATGGTTTAAATATTATTGAGGATCTATATGACTAAAACAGCGCTATTCAGAACGAAAATAAACATCGACAATACGCACACCTGTTTCAAAAAGGAAAAATGTTGACATGTTTCTTTTTTAAAATTAATTGAAGCTGCGTCTTTTAGAAATTGTTTACAACAGAAATGTCAAAATTGCTAGTAATAATATATCACGAGGGTTGAAAAGTAAGAAAAAAATATGTAAATGGAAGTAACGTAGTCTTAACGATACATGTATATAACTGGCACTACGAGTCGTGCGGTACTACCCTATTGAATAATAATTTATCGAACAAATCTCCTGGTACACACAGCCAGAGTACTTTATTACCTCGATTTATCTTTTTCCGAACTAAAAATGCTTTTAGCACGTGATTGATTCACATTCCCGTGTTATCATACAGGCTGTAGTTAGGCTTAAAAGCTGGGAATTGTTTTTGACACATATAGAGTGGAAAGAAAAATGATATTTTATAAACTTGCTAAGTTGTTATCTCTTTTCATAGAAAGATGTATTTTTCTTCTGTTTATCTTTCTTGAGTGAGGATAGTAGTACTCGTACCAGAATAGTACGTAATACATGAACTTAGATCTGCGTCTATATTTTAAATCTAGCACTGAGATGACTAACTGATTGACTGACTGACCTTACGAAGTAGCAAAAAGTGTATGTGTCTAGTAAAAGCACACCGCACTAAGCAATTATTCGGTTTAAATCGGTAAATGGATATATTGAAACAATGCTAAATATCATGATTTTATGTAACCACATTTATGACAGTTAGGAGCAATTACGTTTTTATCAGACTCATGTAAACTTTAAAAAAGACGCCCAAAGTTGGAAGAAGTGTCGCATAAATTATAACCACACAAGCAAACACAAACAATAAAATAATGAATAATAGCAATTTTGATTTAAAAATACTTCAACACTGAATTTGAAGTTCGCCGCCTTTTAAAAAAATATAAAAAGAAATAATAGAACTTGTAAATTAGTCTGACATTGAACTTCTTGTTTATCTACTGAATTTAATTTCCATTAAATTATTCGAATGCATCTTTACATTTCTTTATTCCTATTTACCACTTCAATTTCTGTACTTGACAACATGCATTATTCACTTCCCACTTATCATTGGCCGGGTATCCGCACTATAAGAACATTTTTTAACATTTTAGAACCCTTTTAAGTTTATAAGAAATGCGCGTGAGGATTACATCACATGGAAAGGTGCTTATCCTACCGAGTTATTCACAAACCTTCATGAGATGTAATAGGATTTAATCAAAAATGTGACCCGTCATTATCTCGGTATTTAAAGGGTCCGAAAACAAAACCTAATATTCTAGTCTCATCTTAGATGTAAAGCTTATAATAGCAACTTGCTTTTTTGTTGCAAAGTTACGTCCAAATCAGTTGAAGCCATCAGGCTGATTTTGAAAACTGTAGTTCTAAGAAAATCGAGTTTTTAAGTCTTTATTCTGAAGTAAACAAGGTAAAAGTGGATGGAGATTTTGGAGAAAGTGTTTTTTATTTGTACTTTTAACATGTTTTTTATGTTTTGCATGTTGGAATCTGAATTTATAAATTCGACCTTGGATGTAAGATTTGACTGGTCAGATTCAATGGCCGTAGCACGTAATATCTTTAATGTGGACAGCATAAAAGACACACGATGAAGAATGGTGCACACGTTGTCCTCGATTAAGTGTTACACACATTTACACCCTGGACACATAACCTTGCGGCTAGGTTGCGATGTGCTTACGGTGTAATACCGGCGTCATACGTCATTACGGCGTCAGCGGACACCGATCAAACAACCGGTCAGTGACCGATCGGTGTCTGAGCGGTGTCCGAGTGAACACTGAGTGGTGTCCGTGAGCCGTAGATACGCCGGAAGCATGCCAAAATATTTTTTTCTGAATTAAAGCCTTGCAGCTTGTATACGATGTCTTCAGTTTTGTTCCCATAACCACCGGGCGCCGACCGTGGCGGCTTTGCGGCTTCCTTCGGTTTATGTGACCATAGCATCAGTACAATTTCTAGTGGTTTGTCAGAATGTAAGATTTTTCCTTTTGAATCGGGGCAACTGATCAAGTTATCGTGGAAGACACGTTAACTAGCGACTATTGAGAAACAGTATTTGAGCTATGAAATATATGGGAACAACGTGTCATGGGCCAGGTAATATATTTTGCCGACAACAAGATCAGTGCAGAACCAATAGATATGACGGGACACGAGAAATTTAGTTACTTGCAGCATACTCATGACTCTTCTTCGTAATTTGAATTGATGCTTGAACCATGAGTTCTCTTATTTACGTCTTTTTCCACTTTCAATTAATTTTAGTGATGGTCTATAGATTTTGATGGAATTATATCGCCATGCTAACTTTTTGCGTATTGTGAGTTAGGCAGAAACATACAGTGAGGGTTATAGGCAATTATATTATAACAGGTAGGCAGGAATACTAGGGAAGATAATCAATAATTTATTACCATTAAATACTTGAGTTTAGGCAATTTTCACGTGTCCAATTTTAATTTTGCGCACATCAGACAAGATTGAATGAATTAATTGTATATTAACCTAATCATAGTTACCCTATGTACTGATAAAAAGATGTTTTGACGAGATTCCCTAATGGTGATTCCTTTTAGGGATTGAAGTTTTGCTGTTTTTTCCCTCAAAATAACAATATACTTAAGTTTTTGCTAACTGTTTATCCATGTAACAAACATGATTACTAAATACTTACCAAAAAATGAATATAATCGAATAATCAAATTAAGCATTTGGCCTCTGTGCTTTAATAATAATGTTTCTCATTGAATGACTTAATGTGCTAAGGTCTTAGCCTTGCATCTTCATCGATTTTATATTGTTACCACCCGCCTGATTGAATTATTGCTATTCTCGCTGATAGCAATTAAATCACAACTCTTGTCTGTGAAACGTCTTGAAATATATATCTTTTATCAATGTCGCTTATTACAATGTCATGAAACTTAATTGCTTTTAATTGCTTGTGTAAAAGAGAGATATCCAACATTTTAAATAGTTTTAATTGAAAACAATCCTTATTTGAATTTGAAATTACAAAGTAATTCTTATAAAGCCCTTAAATACAACACATTCGTTCGGCTTATTACCATTTGACGATATTAAAGTATTTATTAACTTATCTTTAATAGCGCATGCTCAAGGCTTTTGTAGGTCTGTCTTTACAGAAATGACGCTATGTTTACAATGGTTAGCATTTTTAGTACATTCACTATGCTTTTAAAACCCTCAGTTATTCCGCCATATTTATATCCTTCAAAAGTTTCTTGAAACACTATTTTTTTTAATCAAAATTACATCAAGTAAGGAGCTGCACGGTGTCTGGAATGAAGTGTCAGGGTCTACAAATTTCCGTATATACATGTAATGCATATTTACCGATTTTGTCACCATTTCAACTTGAGCGTCCAATATTTCACTTGGGTAGCTGGTAAGGAATTAAATTAGGCTTACAGTGTACTACCTGAATGTGCTATGTACGTGTTTTCAATTCGACCCAGGTGAAATATTGGACGCTCAAGTTGAAATGGTGACAAAATCGGTAAATATGCATTACATGTATATACGAAAGTTTGTAGGCCCTGATACTTCATTCCAGGTACCTTGCAGATCCTTACTTGATGTTATTTTGATGCAAAAAAATGGTGTTCCAAGAAACTACCGTTTTGGATGGAGGACATAAATATGGCGGAATAACTGAAAGTTTCAAAAGCAAAGTGCATGTACAAAAAATGCTAACCATTGACAAAATCGGTAAATATGCAATACATGTCTATACGGAAATGTGTAGACCTTGACACGTCATTCCAGACACCGTGCAGCTCCTTACTTGATGAAATTTTGATTAAAAAAATAGTGTTTCAAGAAATTTTTGAAGGATATGAATATGACGGAATAACTGAAGGTTTCAAAAGCATAGTGAATGTACTAAAAATGCTAACCATTGTAAAATAGCGTCATTTCTTCGCGCAAGCGGCTGTAAAGACAGACCGACAAAAGCCTTGAACATGCGCTATTAAAGATAAGTTAATAAATACTTTAATATCGTCAAATGGTAATAAGCCGAACCAATGTGTTGTATTTAAGGGCTTTATAAGAATTACTTTGTAATTTCAAATTCAAATAAGGATATTTTTCAATTGAAACTATTTAAAATGTTGGATATCTCTCTTTTACACAAGCAATTAAAAGCAATTAAGTTTCATGACATTGTAATAAGCGACATTGATAAAAGTAATATATTTCAAGACGTTTCTCAGACAAGAGTTTGTGATTTAATTGATATCAGCGAGAATAGCAATAATTCAATCAGGCGGGTGGTAACAACGTAAAATCGATGAAGATGCAAGGCTAAGACCTTAGCACATTATGTCATTTAATGTGGGGAAAAATCCACCTTCTTTTGCCACATGAATCCCCATTGTCTGGACACTGCTTATTGAGAATTTTATTAAAACATCTGTTGTCTACTTTGCAGCAGTACAGGAGCAGGATCAAGTTGATGGTTCGTACTGGACGTAGTTAAATAAAATAGTTGGGCATTGAATAATATGAAACGGAATATGCACAAAACAAACAATAAATACTGTTTGTAACCGTATAAGACTTCAAGATTATAATGATGCATCACCCTCGCTACCGTAACAAACCAAATTGGTTCAAACTAATCATTATTATTCGACAACTTTTTATCCATAACCACTTTGCCACTTTACAAATATATCTAGCTTATTAAGTTCGCCTTAATATTGATTCGTAACTTAGAACGGGTGGTATGAAAGGCAGAAATACTACATGTATAAAGGTCATGGTGGTTGTCACATTTGTGGTGGTTTATAAACATATTAAATTTTGACATATTGCATTATCGTTTTCTCATTCTAAAGGATTCTGTTCTTTAAATAATATTTATATGTAAAGGATTTTTATAAATTGCATTTCATAACTGATCGAGTTTATTACAAATTAAGATTCAACCTATCTTTTAGTTGATTTAATGATAGACATTAGATGTATCAAGTTCCTATGATATTCAGAAGTAGATTTACTACTCAAAAAATCGTAAAATGCAGCAATACATCTGAGCTGAGAGCCAATTGAATTTCGAAGTTTGCTTATTGATGGACCATAATGAGGTTATTCCATTCTGATGACAGACATTATCACTTATCTATATGCCCTGTATAAGGATTTGGAGTTTGTAGGGGATTTGATGGGGAGGAGATAGATACGGTTGCGAGGGTGATGCATCATTAAAATCTTGAATTCTTATACAGTTACAAACAGTATTCATTGTTTGTTTTGTGCACATTCCGTTTCATATTATTCAATACCCAACTATTTTATTTAACTACGTCCAGTACGAACCATCAACTTGACCCTGCTCTTGTACTGCTGCAAAGTAAACAACAGATGTTTTAATAAAATTCTCAATAAGCAGTGACCAGACAATGGGGATTCATGTGGGAAAAGAAGGTGGATTTTTCCCCACATTAAATGACATAATGTGCTAAGGTCTTAGCCTTGCATCTTCATCGATTTTATGTTGTTACCACCCGCCTGATTGAATTATTGCTATTCTCGCTGATATCAATTAAATCACGAACTCTTGTCTGTGAAACGTCTTGAAATATATTACTTTTATCAATGTCGCTTATTACAATGTCATGAAACTTAATTGCTTTTAATTGCTTGTGTAAAAGAGAGATATCCAACATTTAAAATAGTTTTAATTGAAAAAAATCCTTATTTGAATTTGAAATTACAAAGTAATTCTTATAAATACAACACATTGGTTCGGCTTATTACCATTTGACGATATTAAAGTATTTATTAACTTATCTTTAATAGCGCATGTTCAAGGCTTTTGTCGGTCTGTCTTTACAGCAGCTTGCGCGAAGAAATGACGCTATTTTACAATGGTTAGCATTTTTAGTACATTCACTATGCTTTTGAAACCTTCAGTTATTCCGTCATATTCATATCCTTCAAAAGTTTCTTGAAACACTATTTTTTTAATCAAAATTACATCAAGTAAGGAGCTGCACGGTGTCTGGAATGACGTGTCAAGGTCTACAAATTTCCGTATATACATGTATTGCATATTTACCGATTTTGTCACCATTTCAACTTGAGCGTCCAATTTTTCACCTGGGTGGCTGGTAAGGAATTAAATTAGGCTTACAGTGTACTACCTGAATGTGCTATGTACGTGTTCTCAATTCGATTGGGTCAAAACAAACCAAATTGGTTCAAACTAATCAGTATTATTCGACAACTTTTTTTATCCATAACCACTTTGCCACTTTACAAATATATCTAGCTTATTTAGTTCGCCTTAATATCGATTCGTAACTTAGAACGGGTGGTATGAAAGGCACAAATACTACATGTATAAAGGTCATGGTGGTTGTCACATTTGTGGTGGTTTATAAACATATTAAATTTTGACTTTTGCATTATCGTTGTCTCATTCTTAAGGATTATGTTCTTTTAATAATATAAATATGTAAAGGATTTTCATAAATCGCTTTTCAGAACTGATCGAGTTTATTAGAAATTAAGATTCAACCTATCTTTTAGTTAATTTAAGGCTACTGTTCTTTTTGACGAGCACTAGAGCGGAACGCTGTGTTTACTGTAAGTTTTGACCAACTTAAAAATGTCTGATCATCAAATTTTTGGTGTACATAAGGAATAGAGTCTTTAGTTTATGTACAAATCTTTACTAGTGATTTCGCGGCCACGATAAACTTCAAAATGGCGTCAACAGTTTACTTTGAAAACGTTAACGCTATTTTGTCATAACTGCAACATTTTAATAACTTCACATGACTCGATTTTGTAGAAATTTTCACAGCTAAAACTTTAAATATCAGTAATGGAATTACGTATATTACAAAAAATGTAGACTACCATTGAATCCTCGAAAAGACATTGGCAATCTCAGCCTCCGACAGTTTTCTTTACTCTCAATTAGCTCGTGGTAAAGTGCACCCAAAATTATGACTTCTTTGTATAAAAGATATTTTTTTCAACAAAATAATAGTTCCGACATTATTCCGTTATCCCCTGAAACAGTTTATGAAAAAATCAAACGGAGGAGTCACGTGTAAAATAACTTTTTATCTGAAAAAGTTACCTTCCAATTCGGTTAAAAATAAAATGGCGTTACGGACATTTTAAGATATGAAACTAAATTTTAAAAAGGTTTTAGTCTACTTACATGTCTGGCATTTTCGTATAGTAAAAAGCAAGTCATATTGCATGTTTTAAAACATTTTTGTCCGAATTTTAATACAGTTTGCTAGTCCGGATTTTAAAACCGGCCCGCCAGTTCAAATTTAAATAACAGCTCGCTAGTTCGAATTTCAAAATAGGCTCGATAGTCCGAATTTTGAAATAGACTCGCTAGTCCGGATTTGGGAATCAGCTCTCTAGTCCAAATTTTGAAAACAGCTTGCTAATCGGAATTCTGAAAAACTGTAATAGAAATATGCACATATTTTTTTTTCTTAAGCGGGCTGTTTTTAAAATTCGGACTAGCGAGCCTATTTTGAAATTCGGACTAGCAAACTTATTTTGAAATTCGGACTAGCGAGCTGATATTTAGATTCGAGCTGGATTTTAAAATTGGGACTAGCGAGTTGTTTTTGATATTTGGACTTATATCTTTTTTTTTTGCCCTGTGAATAACCTTATTATACATGATCATTTATTTTTTTAAAGATGCTAATGGATGTGATAAAATGCATTTTCAGCACATTGTTTAGTGGGACGAAGTGATAAGATATTCGATGTCAGTGACAGACTTATAAGATGGTGGGATTCATGTTAGTGCCTGCCAAACCTTACGTTTCTGAGTAAAACTAGTTTGTATAAAAGACTCTAATTGAACGCTGCTGGGAATACCTGAGCGTGAGCAATTAACCATAAGATACCCAGACTTATCTTATCTTCCGTAGTGCAAGGGAAAGATATAAATGTAATTATTCAAGTATGTAGTTAAGACAGCATGGTACTGAGCCAATTTAAGTAATTGGATATTTCTCATAGTTCCTTTGGTTTTCTTTTATGAAGTATTTTGGATCTTTTACGACTGGTAATCTTAGCGAATTCGGTTTAAGCGAAATAATTCAATGACTACGTATAGTGGAAAATGTCTATATCACTTGAAATATTCAAACGCATGATTGTGCATAACACATTGCTGAGTATATTTATCAATATGTCCTTTAAATAAAACAACAAGAAAAAATTAAAAAAATCCCGTCAGTTTTCTGTAAATCACCTTTTTCTAAAAAAACATACATTTGGTGCAAAGCAATTATCAGAACAGCCAAAACATTCAGCAATGTCCAGTGGCTTCGAATCAAAAGA
>JXSR01S035558.1:235712-266810 GCA_000969725.1 Ophiothrix spiculata
AATAATGATTATAACCCGGGATTATAATAACAATAATAATAATACCTGGTTAGCCGGTTACCAAACTAAAATTTGCCCTCAGGTCAAAACACATAGTATGACTAGACCAACGGTGTTTTACATACTTTACATACTCACGTTTTTCTTTTTTGTATTTGTTTTGTTTCGTATTGTTTCTTTTTTTTTTCCACGAAAAAAAATGTTCTAAAAGATTTTAAGATGTTAAGGGCCCTGTCAACCCTTCGTTTTCTGAAATATATTTTGCTCTGTAACTCAGCAACGGATGATTAAATCCAAATAAAAGTATATATTTCTAGAAGCGGATTTGCATACTGAACATGATGGTACGGTCATTTTTGGACCAAAATGTGTCATTTTGGCCCTAGGTCGAAAAATTATGTTTTTGGGCCAAAATGTGTACAGTAAAAAAAAGCTAACTAAATTTTGCTAATTGGTGAAATATCGAACCATTTTACTTTTTATAATCTAGAAAGCAAAATCTAGGAACGCTTTTTTCAAATGTTTGATTTTTTTTTTAATTATTGAGATATTGTCAAAAATTGGTCCAAAATTGTCAAAATCCCAATGCTGCCATAAATTTTGTGTCAGCAGTGGGATTTTGACCTATTTTTGGCAATATTTCAAAAATAAAGAACAAAATCAAAAATTTGAAAAAAGAGTTCCTAGATATTGCTTTCTAGATTCTAAAAAGGGAAATAGTTCAAAATTTTACCGAAGCAAAGTGTAGTAAGCTTTCCCGTAAATTTGGGGCCAAAAAACATGATTGTTGGACCTTTTTTGGACCTTAGGGCCAACATTTTACATTATGGTCCAAAAATGACCTGACCTGCGTGTTCAATATGCAAATTCACTTCTAGAAATGTATACTTTTATATGGATTTAATTATTCGTTGCTGAGTTACAGAGCAAAACCACTTTCTGAAAATGAAGGGTTGACAAGTTAAGGTAAAAAAGTATATATTTCTGCTACCCTGTTCATTACCCTGGTATTTAGTAAAGAAATTATTTATGTTCAGAGAAAACTCTTATTAATTTATGGGCAATATCGTCTCACCACAAACAAACAAACTAACCAAGCATTTTCGCTCGTGGATGATAAAACTAAATATAATAACTGCGAGCAATTTGCATGCTAAATTTCTTGGATGAATTGGGTTTCACGTCGAAAGGCAACGGGATCGTAATTCAAGAAAGAGGAGTCGTGAAATTGTACATAAAGGTGAATGAATTCACCCATGTCTTGACAAGTACGGAAGGTGATGACGGCTCGTTTTGAATAATAAAACTATCGTCTATTATGGATATGACTATTATAAAATGCATACGTTTTATTTTGCATTGCGAAGTGTGTGTGGCGGGTGTGTGTGGGATGTTTAGCTTTTTACGTGTCTGACAAGATATCCAGATATAAAACGTATCGAGAACAACATAAGATGAAAAACATGTTACATCAATTCACCAACCATGTCAACGTGTAGGAGTTTTGTCGGGAGCTGATACTGGAGCTGATATACCTTTTTAGAACTCTTCATTCACAGACAAGAATATTTCATATTTAGCCAAAACGATTTTTTTATCATTATTGTCAGTAATATATTGTAAATGTGTTTTGCTTCTATGGATAAAATTTTATCCAAAAATGAAAACATCAGGAATGGGGATTTCTCTTTTACGATTTATTTTTCGATTAAAAAGAACATCCAACTTTTTTTTTTTAACTTGTTTCCATTTCCATGAATATATTGACCACAAATTGTAAGGTACAAATGTCCAGGGGACATTTATTTTTGCTTTTTTACTTTAAGTGTTCATCTTTCAATATAAAACATTTGTTTTGGTTATAAGTTATATAACTCTTGCAGGTTAAGAAATGATAAGGTAAGGTTTAAAATTTAGAGAACAATAAAACCGTTTTAGAATGGCTTAAAAAGAAACAATTACTGTAAACCGTGTCATGTTTTATTAATACTTAACTATCTTCAATCAGGTTTATAATCTAGTAGTTTAATTTTACAGGTATCATCTTGAAATATTTAAAATAATAGCAAAAGTGATTTATATTTGCTCTTGATTTTGTCATACATTGCATAACCACCGATTACATTATTACTAACCCGACAGAAGATCGCGACATTGCAAGTTGTCTACAACAGTAAAGAAAGATGACTCCGGTAGGTCAGAATGAAATATATTCTGAGGATAGAATTTACAAAAATCACCCAAGGCAAAAGGTTTACTCGGTCATGGTAATATGCCTTACTCTTCTGACATAAAATAAAGCAATTTCGCCATCTATGCGATCAGAAACACCGATAGATCAAATTACTAACGACATTACAATACTTGCCTGAAGCAAGACCATACTTTTTCGTCCTTAGAGAGTTGATATCGATTGACTCTTTTCACAAAGTAGTTTGTGCTAAAATTATATCTTGCACTTTATGGCACTTTGATATTAAGCGAATAATATTCTATGATAGACATATAAATTAATATTGGTTCCTTACATCAACTAGAACATATTCCTTTAAGTCAATGATTATAGGAATGAGCTCTCTCATAGAAAATTCAGTATGATCATACGTTCACTTTATCCACTAAATAGATGAGAAATATTTAGTACATCTCGTAAATTTGACATTAAGATTTGTAAGCAAATATTTCAAGCTTTTTGATATGTTTTTAATGTTGTTGTTTAATCTGAATATTAATGCATCAGAAAAACTCAGGCCCCTTGTATCTTGTAACAATATACGATGTAACGTATTTTCGCTCTATACCTAAGTACAATAGAAGCAGAACGTTTTTATGACAAGTTGTATAGACAGTGCTTCATAATCAAAAATTGATAATCTTGAGGATTGCAAGGACATCAAAATGTGTCTCAAAATCCCTGAGAATGATTTTAGTAATTCTTTACTAATATGTTTTTAAAAAATAGGGTGTATTCTAGATAATTCATCAAATATTTGTTCTTATTAATTGGCTATTGATTTTGTGTTGGAATGGATGTAAGTCGTTTTGCAGGACAACTCATCAAATTTCAACTTAGGAACCACCTACTTCCAAATTTTTGCAAAATGTCTTTTTAAATTCTTTATCATATACTTTATACCTGTCTCTAAGCCGTTTTGCATTTCAGCTCTTCATTTTTGTTTTGCGCTTTTCAATTTACACAATCTTTATTGAGAAACAAGGCGTGCGAGTTAGGGTTCAGATTTCGAATTATTGTGTGAAGTACAAAAAGTGAATGGAGCATGTATAAAAACGCCGTGCTATTCATTGTTTATATAACCGTTATTCATTTTTTTAAACGTGAATGATCGAGGTTCAACAACTTTACAGGCTCCTTGAAAACCTGAAATGACGCATCGTTTCGTGTCGAATGGGGCCAAAGTGGTCAGTGAACACCTCGTCAGAGTGCTGATGCTGAACAAAACTACACAGGTATATTGCACTACAAACATGACAAATCCCATGTAATTATTTATATTGTTGGATTTCATTTGACATATGGCATCAAAGGTCTTCTCCCGAGTAGGTAGATGGTCTAGGATTGGTAGATCCCGAGCAGCTGGTTGTTGTAGGTCTGGCCGTCGTCGTTAATGGGGAGATACCTAAACTACTCCTGCCACTCTGTTAGAAGTTGTTTATCACTAGCTGGAGATGTGTCATATCTCATCTTTATTTTGATCTTGTTTCTGATCTCTACTACTGACTGTGGATTATTTACAGCACCCGGTGGTATAGGTTGATTAATCCTTTCTTAACCCTTTCGGTCCGAAAGAACGCCTGAGCGTTTCTAAAGGAGCTTACGAGAGAATGCTCAGGCGTTCCAATTAACTTCCAATCCAACTACTTGATTGATTTAAGTATCCTTAAATTACTCCATTGTTAGTGATCAACTATTTTATATATTTAAACACCAGTCGCATTGATTGTTACGGTTACTTAAAGCCTATAGTGATAGTGCAAATGCCACAAAGGAGCATGGTCCAATTTCTTCATGTTTCTACTTGTTATATACAAATTTCTACTTGCGTTTTAATTTTTTAATACTTTTTATCGTAATAATGTTTATATATTTTCACAATTAATTTAGAATTTTACGACTTCAATATGTTTCCTTTTGAAAAACATGTATTTTTATGTCAACCATACAATTTCCCATTAAGACGAAATTGGTCATAGATTCGAGAAATTTGAACCGATTTTTATTTGGCTGTTATTTGAAACTACTAGAGTTTCTTTTAAAACTGAAACTTAACTTAGTTTATTTTATTTTGAGTAAAAGCGTACCACTGTAGGAATTTGAAAAGCCAACCATAACAATAAAAAAAAATTAAGAAAAGGGAACCTATCCATATACCAGTTTTCTCAAAATATTGAGCTCAGTTTATACAAAAAATTAAAAAATTATTGCAAAATCGCGACACATTCTCCTTGTTTTTTTTAAGCCCACCAAAATTTGCATCATTTGGAACGTTACCTACCCGATTGCGAAAAATACAGATGTGCAAATAGGAGCATATTACTTCATCGGTTGAAACGATATGACTATGATTGGTCTAACATTATAGCGCTCATGCTGAAATAATGCTATCAACAATTACAATGTAGGCATATCTAATTCCTTCAATGGTTCATGATACGATACTCCGTACTTTTCTTCTTGTAACGGTATAGTTTATATAATGTGGGATGAATTAGTCCTGGAATACGTAAACGTTAGCTAAATTTCAAATAACTTCAAATTGTAAAAATATTTAAACGCAATATTTTACATATACGCTCACACGTTTACATACTTCCATCACAGGATCCAATATATACTATATTAGTATATAACAATATACTAGTAAGCCTCGAACAGAATTTGTTTTATTCTCTTGGGATTTACAGATAATAACCACATAGTGTCTTTTTGATATCTTGCGGTAACATCAATCATTTCTCACTTCCATATCTTATTTCCAATGACAGTATTTATGATGAACGTTGTCAAGCATGTTATTTGATATTTACCAAAAATGGGTCAAATTAGATTACAGTAGTTGCGTATATTGATTCTGAGACTTGTCAGATATACTCTTTACTATTATTGTAGACTGTCAGAATTACTTGCTTAGAAATGATATAACGCTAGTGAACAAAATAACATTTCATGTTTGAACATGATCAGAAGAAATAATTTGCACCATAAAAAATTAGAAACAATATTATATGTGTGTCTTTCTAGCACCAAACAGCCATAAAGTCGGCAAGCTTGATTTTGTGCAATGGGTAAATTTACATAACCAAATGGCTTTTTTCAAACCCCATCAGTTGACAATGGGTTTGTATTGTATTCTGCACACTATGACATCCTGATGAAATCGAGACAGATGTCAAATGATAGACACTCTGTAATCTTTTTACATTTCATTTTTAATACATAACGTCTTCTATTGAGGATTGTACGATTTTAATTAGCTTTTATTTAAGAATAATTCTCAATTATTATCGTTACTAACAATTATAATTAACTGATAAATACAAACTTGCAAACAAATAAGAATTATAAAAGATTCATTATGCGATTCAGCTTTTATCCGTAGTTTCACTTGTCAAATGATGATAATCAGAGTGTTTGTTTTAAACATAAAGGTCTTTTCAGAGATATGTAAAATTGAAAATGACCAGATTACAATGTTACGACTTGTTTAAGATGGACGGTCATATAAAACAACAAAACTCTCGCCTCCGTAACTCGTGTATTTTTTCCCCGAATGATCCGAATGATACTTCCTAATTTTTGATCTAATCATTTTCATGACCTGTTTGATTTAAAACTCTAAATTTTGTCAACAAGTGAGTTAGGTCAATCGTTGATGACGATAGCAGTTATATACCAGGCGTGGATAATTACCACTTAGACACCTAACCTGGATCTTCACTGATGCAAGGACAGAATGTAATACAGTGATTTAAGTGTGTCGCGAAAATTTATATAGTACGATGCAATTTTGCTGATTAGATCTTCCTCATGGTTCGATAGATTTTTTCTATTTATATGAAACGCTTGATCTATCACGACTGATTTTTTTTTCTTAGCAAATTTAAGTAATTTCCTGATTGGGTATATTAGAAATGTCAATATATATACATTGTTGTGCACAAATTTACTGCTAACAAATGAAGGTGTTTATATAAAATGTTGATATTGATATGTATCTTTTGCAAAGTTTCTTTTTAATGATTTTGTTCAATGTTGTAAGCTATTCGCTAAAATGCGGCATTTAGTTGTTAAGATTACGTTATAAGATGTAAACAAGTTAAGGTAATGAAGAGAATCAATTACCAAAAGATTTATAATAATAATAATTATAATAACAATAATAATAATACCTGGTTAACAAATTATAATTTGCCTTCAGGTCAAAACACACAGTATGACAAGACCAAGGATGTTTTACATACTCGCGTGTTTCTTTTTTGTATTTGTTTTGTTTCGTATTGTTCTTTTTTCCACGGAAAAAATTGTTCTAAAGGACTTTAAGATGTTAACAAGATAAAAAAAAGTATTTCTGCTACCCTCTTTATTTAGTAAAGATATTATTTATGTTCACAGAAAACTCATATCACTTTTTGTAGACAAGTTAGAATTTTGATATTTATACTTGAAAAAAGTGTTGTAGGCATTTTATGTTAAAAGTGGTTAAACAAGTGTTTCAGAGTAATTTGAGGGTGCTGAATTAAAACAGGTTGTTTAACTAGGTCAAAGATCTCGTCTTGACCTTGAAAATGACGAAATACAAAATGGCTACCATTTTCACCAATATTTCACCAGCACTTGACTACTAATCAATACAGAGGAGTTAAAAAAAAGTGGTTAAACAAGTGCTTTAGGGTAATTGAGGGTGTTAAGAGTAAATCTATTTAAAAACCACATGATCGACGGAAGAAGGGGTCAGCAATGTTTGTTCATATCAGGCCTATGGCATCCCCGTGACTCACTCTTCATCCCAGTGCACTAAAAAAATCACAGTGTTTCTAGATAGAAAATAAAGGGTGGTACAAAAATGCATAGTTTCATCCTTGTTTCCTCACCTTCAAAAACATGTTCTTGAGTATGTGAATTTGCTATTCATTATAACCTAGATATTTCGAGCTAGTATTTTTTATAATATGTTATAAACATATTCGCCTTTATTATAACTGTAGATAAAAATAGCAGTGTTTCTATATTTTGAAAAAAACATGTTCTATTTTTGATGTTTTTGTTCATTTATATTCTATTGTGGTTGTAATATTTATTGTTGGACCCACTATAATCAAAAATAAAATCATTGTATTCTGGCTGGTTTATACTAGAAACACTTACAAACTTGTACCGTCCATTGAATATATATGTATACACTGTATACTTTGGGGTACCCCTTCCCCCGGAAACCTAAAATGAACTTTTAAATTATGTAATTAGCTAGCTTGAGATCTCCTGTATCCATGCATACCAAATAAGCACAATTGCTTAATGTAGTATTCAATTACAATACCCGAAAACAAGCCCTATGACAAAGTTGGCAATTTAAAGTATATCACTCTTCCATGCAGATTCTTGCTTGTATTATAATAAATAAGGAAAACAACTGAATCTCTTTATTCAGTTGACTAAAAAGAGCTTAAAAGCAAGCAGACCACAATAAAGGCTGACAGACAATACTTCAAAGACTTGTTGCAGTTTTCAATCAGGACAATAAATAAATTTAGACATATTTTAAATCATGAACTTATACCTGTGTCAATCTCCCTTGCTTCCATTAACAGCAATTTAATCACGGGAATGACAGCCAAAACTCAAATAAACTTGCACAAAATATTACAACCCCAGAGTAAATTATATTGATGGGATATGTTCGTGAGCAAAGTTCTTGATATCGGTCAATAGTATGAAAGGATTGATGTTACATTTGAACGCGGTATCAACCAACTGGTATCAACAACATTCAATTAACACTGGTACTAGATTTAAACCCACAAAGGCTTCCATCCAACTCTTCGAGTATAAGAAAACGATGATGTTCCCCTTCCAGTGAAATGGACAAATAATTTTGCTCTCACTGGGATAGAATAAAGCAAACTTGACAGATTTCCTCCTCTCTCACAGGAAAAATCATCATAGCTGCTGGACAATTTACTGCTATTACAGTGGTTAAATGGTCTGATCAAAGTGTTGAAATCTCAACCAAGACTTCACATTTTCATTGTGTTGATATCATTGCTTACACAGTGATAGGTCTTGGTCCACGACACTGATGTGTTTATTTTGTTAATATCGCACCTTCAAAATATGCCATGTAAACATCTAATGGATGAAAGCAGGAATAAAAAAAATCAAATAAAAAAACCTTAAATATATCCACATCCACTAAATCCACCTTGGAAGGCCATCAATGCCATCTAATACCATTTCACTTGTTGTGACATTGTGTCACATCTTGCTGGCCATGGTAAAAAGACAGCATGGCAAGTATTCAAAACACACAGCCATCTGCCAAAATATATTGGAATAGGTGATATCACCAACGAAAAGAGCAATAGCTCGGAGAAATTCATAATGTCGTCTGTATAAGATCCCAGAAGATGTCAACACATGCAA
This sequence comes from Ophiothrix spiculata, assembly GCA_000969725.1. Taxonomy (NCBI): domain Eukaryota; kingdom Metazoa; phylum Echinodermata; class Ophiuroidea; order Amphilepidida; family Ophiotrichidae; genus Ophiothrix; species Ophiothrix spiculata. The sequence goes on from JXSR01S035558.1 coordinate 244,372, forward strand.
CAAAGTGCAAGTTATACTCTTCTGTAAAGGATGTCCTCAACAGACTCTACCATCTACATCAGACGCAGTAAGACTTCATATAAGGTGTGCACATTACTAAGTTTTGGAAGCAAGCACTTGTGTCAAATCTCAATCTCCACTTAGTAACAGACATGGGATGAACATTTATCGATGGTAACTTAATCTGAAAATTAATGACATTGTCCCCTCTACCCAAGGCATGTCAGGAAATAATAGCATGCGTGTGTACCAAAGGCTGTGCACGTGCTAGATGTAGCTGCAGAAAAGCTCAACTAACTTGCACTGGAGGATGTGTATGTGCTTTTAGTGGACAAGAATGTAGAAACAAGAAAGACTGAAAACATATTTGATGATAAACTAAGCCATTTTTATGAACATAAGGTCCTAGCATAAAAGTACACAATTTTAATGACACACAAATAGGTTGACCTAGGGCGTTCCAAAAGAACGGACTCCTACGACGGTTTCCATACAGCCCCAGTCCCTCAAGTCTTGAACAGGCAGCCCTGTATCCTCTTTAGTATGTTGATGTAATTCTTTCTGGAGAGGTTCTTTAACTCTTTAGGCTTGACGTCACCTGTTCTCAATGAGAAGTTATGTTTAGAAATACCCTATTAGAAATGTGGTATAATTTGATCCTTGTACATCAATTGTAAGTTTTTGGACTTGAATAAGAACAGAATAAAAACATGTAAAGATATTTTACCTAGATGATCTAATTATCCATATATCACAAAATTCAGTCGGTGAGAAGTTCTCACTCTGATGAGGAAATCTAGTGATGTCTCGACTTACCATGCTTGGGTTGCCAAAGGAGCACTTTGAAGAAAATTGCTTCATCTTCTTTTCGGGCACGGTGCCCAACAAATCTCATTCTTCTCAATCTTAGTCTATGACATTGGCATCATGCTCCCATACAGTTCATTGTTGGTGTGAGATTGCCATGATATGATTGTGCTTTCCTTATCAGGTGTGCGTAGCAACCATCGAGTGATATTCTTAATTTTGCAGTGTGTGTACTTCTTTCATCTCCGTATACCAGTACAGATTCCATAGTGGTAGTAAATAACTTGAGTTTCAAAGTTTCTTGGAGGTTTGCTTTCCACCTTCCACCTCACTGTTTGCAATCCAGGCACCTAAGTATTTGTCCAGGACAATTTTGAGTTCAATGCCATCCATTGTTTCAATTGATGTTGCTGCCTCTTTGTACAGCATTGCCTTCGTTTTCTTTGCATTCATTCCAAAAACTGTACAATGTAGAAGTTCCTCTGCATCTCGAAGATTATCTGCTAGGAGAGCAATTTCATCCGAATACTCAAGATCTGTAACAGTATGCGGGCCCTATTCTCCTGCTTTATCTTGCAACAAAGTGTGAAGCCTAGTCTCTTCACAATACCTTCCAGTGCAACAGGTTAATTAGGAAACTAAAATAAACACATATGCCAGAAAACAACAACACGAATCCTTTGCACAATCAGTAAGTGCTTTTTTTTATAGTTTTCTGAATCAGTCCGATACCTTTCGATATGGCGTGTAACATTTACATGTTTAACATTGACGCTCAAAGTTATACAACACTTTTAAACCACTACAATATTTTAAAATCCTCAATGTTATCTATTCTTGATTATGAAGAACTGTCTATACACCATGTTATAAAAACGTTCTGCTTCTATTGTACTTTGGTATGGAGCGAAAAAAACACACGTTACATCGTTAATTGTTACAAGATAAAAGTGACGTGAGTTTTTCTGATGCAATAATAATTAGATTATAACAACAAAATTATAAAAATATTCAAAAGCTTGAAATATTTTCTTACACATCTTAATGTCAAATTTACGTGATGTATTAAATAATTCTCATCTACTTAGTGGATAAGGTGAACGTATGAACGATTTGTTCAAAAGATCAGACTGAATTTTCTATAAGAGAGTTCATTCTTATTCACATTGATTTTAAGGAATATTTTCTAGTTGATGTAAGGAATCAATATTAATTTATATGTCTATCATAGAATATTATTCGCTTAATATCAAAGTGCCATAGATTGCAGGGCGCACAACACTAAATAATACGGCATTTCTAAAATCGGCAAAATTGACTGCCCTTCTAAAAACAGGAGTTCAAAACGTATAGAAGGGCAATATGTTTGGTCAATATTTTGTTCTAATTATAAAGTTAGGTTTAAGATTTTTGATCTCCAGATTAATTTGCGCTTGATTTTGGAAATACAAAATTCGGCTGTCGGCGTTATACTTCAGCGTCTAGTTTCTCGAAAATTTTGCCTTGAAGGTGTACTTTTATCGTCATTTTGTGTTAGAAGAGATCATAATCATCTGAGAAAAGGCAGTGTTGAAGCAACCAGTTGCTTTATTTTTGAGTTCGCGGGTGTTTTTAGGAAGCCATTTTGTACAGTAAGTCAATGGGAAGCCCTATTGTAGTGTGACGCCTGCAAGATAAAATTTGAGCACAACCTACTGTGTGAAGTGAGTCAATCGATATCAACTCTCTAAGGACGAAAAATTGTGGTCTTGCTTCGGGCAAGAATCGTACTGTCGTTGGTAATTTGATCTATCGGTGTTTCTGATGGCGAAATTGCTTTATTTTATCTGAGAAGAGTTAGGCATATTACCATGACCGAGTAAGCCTTTTGCCTTGGGGGATGTTTGTAAATTCTATCCTCAGATGTGTTCTGACCTACCGGAGTCATCTTTCTTTAGTGTTGTAGATAACCTGAACTGTCGCGATCTTCTGTCGGCTTATTAATAATGCCATCGGTGGTTATGCAATGAATGACAAAGTCAAGGACAAATATAAACCACTTGTGCAATTATTTTAAATATTTCAAGACGATTCATGTAAACTTTAACGACTTGATTATAAACTTGATTAAAGATAGTTCAGCAACAAAGCCGTCATGTAATTCAACATGACATGGTTTACAGTATTTTTTTTTTAATTTATCAGTCAGTTTAAAACGTTTTTTTATTTTATGAATTCTCACCTTATCAAGAGCAAAATATTTACTGTTTCTTTTAATGCAAATATAGCTTCTTCCGATATACTTGATATTTGATGATTCTGAAGACAATATTCTAAAAAAAGAAAGGAATTGTTTTGAAGATTTACTGACATTCCAAGATTTGTTAAATGTAAACACAATCTCGAAAATCAAGCTTGGGGAATTTATGTTTCCTTAAAGTTGACCCCCTCCCAAAAAAAATGATTACTGTAATATTGCTACTTTATCCACATGGGGACATGTTCGAGTGGTATCATGTTAGAGACACCATTATGTTATTTTTTCAACTGGAAGATGGGATGTGTCCTAGAAAGTGTTCCTCATTCCTTTAATTACCTATTTTAACGACAGAAATGATTGTTAACGTGTTGACAAGCACCTGTTAGGCTCATTAATCTTTAATACAGACTTAGGTAACTTTAAAACAACGTAATATATGCATTAACGTCATGATCACGGGGTGATGGGATGTTTATGTCCTTGGAATGTATAGAGGGATGTCTAAACTGTCTAAAGTGATAATCCTTGCGTACACATCTATATCAGCATAACCAAGACGCAGATTAATTACATCAGAGAAGGGTATACCAGGCAATAAAATACTTGATACAACACTATATGATATAAGTCTAAATCGACACACTTGTGGGAATCGCTTACATTCATTCGGAATTTAACTACATGTACATCTACCTAGAGAGATGCTAGAGAAGACTCCTAGTCGATGATTGTCTGGACAAGATAAGTGGTTGTTAAATAAATAAAAAGGGCAGACTGATTCTGAGTTAAAGACGTACATTTTGTTAAATCTACTTTAAGCAACAATTGCTGAAATAGAAAACAATAATGTATTTGTGATGACTCACACCGAAAAGGGGGACTTTGCGACGATCTGCAAACTGAGATATCAGGCTTTGAAGTTGAGAAGAGGTAAAATTTTCGTCTGGGGTGAATATGAGATTTTGTGATATTATGAATCTTCAAAGTTTTAAAATCTTCCTACCAAGCCGTTTTCTATAAAACTGCGAAAGAAAGATGATTTTTAGACAATTTTCTAACACCGTGTCAATCTCGTTTTCGCAATTTTGTGATCGGAAGAAAAAACATCCATATTAATTAAAAATATGCCTAATTTGCCATATGTTTGTAACTGAATTAAAGATATGTATCTTGACAATGTATGTGTCAAATTTGATGATCATTGAGTGCTCCTAATTACCCGTTGCTAAGGAGATTTTGTGTATAGTTGAATAGTTATCAATAAACTTAATGCTTTCACAAACCCAAACTTTAAAGCCTGTTTTCTCCAATTGCTATTCAACACGCTCTTATTAAAATAGCCATATCTTCGGAACGGATTGTTGTATCGAAATGTTTGAGATACCAAATTACTGAATTATGTGAAACTCTAAGCTTTCTCATGATTCCAAAAACTCAATTTTGATGTCGGAACCAAAGTCCCCCCCCCCCCTTTCGGTGTGAGTTTTAAAAGTTTTAAAAGTTTTAAAAATACTTTCAAATCACTAAAAGAGCATTTCCATGTCAATTTCCTATTCATAGTGTCACATTTGACCCTGTAGTTGACCTTTTAGACATTGTTAGATAGTTGTTATAGTACAAAGTTGCTATATTTAAACAGCCATTACAAGAAAACCCCAACTCCATGAGCTCCCCTCTGCAAACATATGCTAGAAGCATTATCTAACAATGTCTAAAAAAAGTCATCTACAAAGTCAAATGTGACACTTTGATTGGGATAAAGACATGGAAATGTTTTTTCAGAGATGTGTATGCATTTATATTTTACAGAACTTAACAGAAGGGAACTATTGGAGTTGGGATGTTCTTATTCTGGCGTATTTAATTGCGCGTAATATTCAAACGACAAAATGTTTGATATCGATATTGATTGTTTCCAAGGATAAACACTTAAAGTGAGTAAGCAAAAATAAATGTACCCTGGAAATTTGTACCTTACACTTTTTGGTCAATTCATTCATGGAAATGAAAACATGATAAAAAAAAGTGGCTGTTCTTTATAAACAAAAACCAAAAACTCGGAAAAGAGAAATCCAAATTCCTGATATTTTGACTTTAGATAACATTTGGAAGCGAAACATATTAAAAAATCATAACTGACAAAAGTTGTTCATTTTGCCTAATTATGACTGGTTCTGTTTGTGATTGAAGCGTTCTGATAGGCATGTCAGCTCCAGTATCAATCACTGCCAGACAAAAATCCTACCCGTTTGTGAATTGATGTAACATGGGTTTCGTCGTATGTGTTATTTCAGCCAAATTGTTCTAAAGAATATTTTCATATAAACATGCAAGACATGTAAAAAGCTGAACATCCAACCCACGCCCATCCCACACACATCGCAATGCAAAATAAAACGTATTTTGACTGCATCTTATGATAGTCATATCCATAATAGACGATAGTTTTATTATTCAAAACGAGCCGTCATCACCTTCCATACTTGTCAAGACATGGGTGAATTCACTCACCTTTATGTACAATTTCACGACTCCTGTTTCTTGAATTACGGTGCCGTTGCCTTTGGACGTGAAACCTAATTCATCCAAGCAATTTAGCATGCAAACTGCTTCCAGTTATTATATCTAGTTTTAACATCCCCGAGCAAAAATTATTTCAACACATAACCAGTTCACATGCATTCCCCTTGTTTTGCTCCTCATCATACTGTGTTATTTACTTCAGGGAAGAGGTATAGGTATATATCCAGTGTTTCAGCTAAGGCCGTATGTCACGAATTTGGTGCAGAGGCTCACAAATTAGCGCAAGTATTTCTTTTAAGGCCGCATGTCACGAATTTGATGCAGAAGCTCAAAACTTAGCGCAATGCTTTTAAAAACTAATACGCAAAAAGAAGGATTTTTGTTTTCAAACTTTCAAATTGGCATAACTAAGGATGGCTAAAACAAAAGGAGGGTTTCGGTTTCAAATTTCATCGTTCTTTTGTCATTGATAGGCGATAGGCGTATTTTCGTGGTATGATGTCATCATTATTTTGGCGCACAAATAAATAAAACAAAACATACAAACACTAACATGATATTAATATGCTTTTAATCATAAGCTTTCAAAGCTTACATATCGTAGGTGATATGATAAAATATGTTCTCGTCCAACACTAGTGTCAATCTTTCGTCAAATTCAGAGATTTTTTTTCATATTTGTCACCTTTTAACACAATCAATCTATATGTTTATTTTGCTGATTTAATCCAAGTTTACCCTCTTGATGTACAGCTTGTCCCAATATTAATGCAACGAGCAAATAAAAAATATTTAAAAATAGTTGCCAAAAGATTAGATCATAGTAATATATGTTTTTCAAAAGTAGATTAACTACTCTACAACACGTCTTTTGCCCCTATTCATTTTACCATTCCAGTCTAAAGATATGGACAATTTAAAAAAGCCCTTTAAATCAACTTTGGTCCGATTTGTAAGTCTAGACTTACAGCTAAAGAAATGCAAACTTGAAATGAAAAGAATTCTGCGAGCAACTGGAGTAGAATCGATCCAAACCAATCTTACCTGACCTGTACCTAACATTAACTCTGATACTCTCATATTCCTTGACTCTGCTACTTTTGGTTCAAAAATCGCGTAGTTATGATACAATTTCTACCAAAAGAGTCGAAAAAAGGGATTCTAATGAAAAATGTCAACCAATAATAAGTCTTTAACCCTCGTCTACCCAGGCTATTTTTTGTAACACGTCTACCCAAGGGGGGGGGGGGGGTTGTTGCAACCCCCCCCTAAATTTTTGGAACGGGACCCCCTATGAACTTGGTTTTGCTATTAATAGATAGGTATGGTCCTCCCCTATCCAATGATACCAAGATCACAAAAATCGGCCAAGGCGTTACGAAATTATGACGTCATAAAGGCCGAAAATCGGAAAAATCTGGATTTTGGCTAAAATTGCTACCAAAATCAAAATTTTGCTATAAAAGTTCTAAATGACCGATTTTCGTCGGGTTTTTTGCTAATAAAGAAGGGAAATGATAATTCTAACATGCCCTGCAAGTTTCAGCTTCATAGCATGCATATATTTTTCAAAATGGCGACTTAAAATTTTCCGGGGCTTCACCAACCCCCCCCCCCTACACCCCAACTTTGACGGCCTACCCTAACCCCACCTTAGGTGGTACCCCCCTAATTTTTTCATCAAAATGACCGCAAAGGATGTAAAAGAGATTACCCAAATGCCTGGGGTCGGTTGCTTTTGCGTTTTTATGCAGCGGGGAAAAAACCTTAGGGGGGGGTTGCAACAACCCCCCCCCTGGGTAGACGAGGGTTAACGGAAACCACGGAAGAAAACTGAAGACAAAGGAGTTTAAGACCTAATGATTCATCTGGCCCGTCAAGGGGACGCAACAGGTTGACTAAACCAGACGCAACAATCTGCTTAATATCAGCAGATCATCATTAAATTGAGTACTTATGTCATGAAATAGGTTCAAGGGATGCTTCTCCTAATCATGTGATGTTTTTAGCAATTTCCATTCAACGTGTGCCCAATGACGTCACCAGAGGTAAAACTTTACAGATTAATAAATCAGACCATCAAAATGTTTCTGGTCTTTACAAAAAGGGGCAATAGCTTTTGATTCAGAGATCCAAATTAAACAAATCAAAGATCTTGTCAAAGCCAATGCTCTACTCTATAATTTTATTGTAACGTTTGCTCACCATTGGGCTCTGTTCTCTCAAAATAAAAGTTCAAAGTTCGTTGCGTTTTTTGTGGGACACATTGTATTTTAGCGTCTTGATTATGTTGACACTGCATGCTGATTGAAGTCTTACATGTAGTAACCCCATCCACACGTTTAAATTACTCGCAAAAAGCGTATTTCTTCATAAAAGCTGTACAATTTGTCTGTATTCTGTATCATGTATTTACACAATCAATATCGTGTACATTGTTTAAAGACAAACGAGGTGTAATCCATGCATTTATGAATCCTGGTAGTTAAATGCTAAATTGTTCTTATTTTCAACATTCAGACATACACTAGACTAGAGTGTAACCTAGAAATGTGTGAAATTATACATTTATCCATTCAGGGTTTCCTTTACACAAAAATAAAAAAAATCATACTAAATGAAAAAAGAAATGTATAAGCGTAATCACACTAATGAAATAACATCTTTAAGAGGGGAAAATCGATAACAGTTTTGAGTTTAAAAAAAAATCAGTGTTGATCATATCCATAATCTGTTTTATGTTTGATTTATTTACAGGAAGCACAAAAGTGAGACCAAATGCAATTACAGAGGTATTTAGCACAAATAAACAAGAACGTACCAGAGATAAAAGCGATTTAATTTCTCAGCAGCAGTGCGAAGGCATTTCAATAGACAAGTTTCCAGCGACTTGTTTTTGCACACTCTATTCGATCATTTAATGTAACCTATATCTACCTATAGATAAAGATATCAAGTCGATGATTGTCTATGCATTAAGTATGAGTTATGGACGTACTAGCATTCCAAAGTCAACTTTTTTAAATAATTATTGAAAACAATGCCAAATATGATATAATATTCGACCAAGAAATGTTTTATAAATATAATGATATATATTTCCACTAAAAGCAAACAACATAATTGGCCATTCAACGTTGGTTAAATTCGGAGTTTGGCCTGATATCTAGGCAGATCGCGTAAATTTTACCGTGTCTGTGTTTCAAGTAGTGTGTATTGCGACTTGCTCTGATCAAAGTACGCGAATTTTCCCGCTAATTCGTTACGAAGACTCTCGAAGTGAGGCACGCGGAGCCGTAAAATGCCGGAGGTACAATAACTCAACCTCCATAAGCGACAATCCATGAGATTTATTTCAGAAAATGTAAGTTTGAGCAACGTTTTTAGCTATTATGGGGGCATTTTCTTGGCTATTTTCAGGTGCTTTGTAAAACCAAGGGATCAAATGATATCATTTTTTTTCCATATTTATTGATAGTCTAGCTCCTAGTCAACACATTTAACCGTTAATAAAGTCTTAAATATACAGATGTACCACTCCATGGGCCTGCTAAAATCACACAAAGTGCCGTCAAGCACATTTTAGCCATATCTAACCGTTTTAACCCTGTTTTTAACACCCCATGAAATATTAGTTAGACAAATAAAAAGGATTTTGATTCATATTCTGATTCTACACTTTTAAGTTTTAAGTTGAAATGCGAAATAGAAAGTTTTTATCCCTCTAGCATCAAAGTTGTCGCCCTTACATACCTCACAGATTGCATGTGGTCATGTGATATATGCATTGCGCCAATCATGCCAATATAGTTTGACTATTTCAATCCCATTTTCAGTTCATGAAAGAAATATTAAAACATTAAGAATACAACAACACCTCTAGTTTATGATATTTTAAGAAGCATACTCCTTGAAAAGAAAACAGTTTGAAAATGTTTAATACTTATTCCAGTATAGGCCTACGGTATGATTTTACCCATATAGCATGTCGGCTGTTTTTGCACAAATATGAACAATTTCTTGGCTGTTGCGGGGGTCTGTAAAATTAAAAGGGTCATCTGAATTCCACTGTTTGGACATAAGTTGATATCCAGGCACATTTTCAACAAATTTGAAGTTAAATTAAGCATAGATTTGCCCCAGGTATGGACCTATGAAAAACATGAAAAGTGCTCGGAAACACGAGGATTGGTCATACTTGACTAGCCCCCCCCCCCCCTGAATCAATAGGATCTACATGTAGGACCTATAAGATGGGAAGTTTTGTTTAAAGATATCTTTACTCTGTAAATGTAAAAACAAAAAAAGGTTTTAACCCCTTCAATGAAAAGTTTGCCTTTTCCAGTTAGTGTTGTAAACGTCGTTTTCATGTTTTCAGCCGTTTCTGCTCAATTTAAGGCATTCTTTTCACGGACCTATTTTCAGGGGGTCTATTAAATCAAGGGGATCATGTAAATTTCAATTTCAAGTCATAAGTTAATTTTTTGGCACTACTTAAGCACATTTAAACTTCAATAAAGTATTTAATGTAGGTATTTACCACACTATGGGCGTAAGAAAATCATGAAATGTGGCCTCTAGCTGTCTTACGCACCTTTTCCGGCTATATTGGACCCCTGCAAAATCTCAATTGGACCTATGAGGTGGAATTTTTGTTCAGATTTCTATTCTACAACTAGAGTGTTGACAAAACATATAAATTAAAAGGCTCTAATCAACACAAATTTGATGTTGTCCTCTCTAAAATGGCTTCTCATTCGCTAATTGGGGACTATTTTCAATGAAAAAATACAAGTCTATGAAAGTTTGAAGGGCCATAACTTAACAATGCAAGTGAATTTGATTTTTTCATTCAGACAGTCTCTTAGTCAACCAAAAGGGAACCTGTAAACAAAATTTCATCAAAATCCATGAAGTTTGGCAAAATGGCGTCACACGAGGGCAGTGTTTAAATGAAGCTTTTTTGGTTAATTACATTAATATTAAAAACGTATGTTCACTTTTAACTCTTGAAAAATATTATATATGACAATATCTTTCTACTGATACCAAATTTAACACATGAACCCAATTAATAAAACTGTATACCTCACTTTTAAAAACAGTTTTGGTTTTCCTATACCTTGGCATACAAACTCAAATTTGAACCCCCCCTGTAAAATGAGCTGTGTGTATTTTAAGTGTGGTCACCCTTTCAGGGGATGTTCTTGAGGGGTTCGGGTATTCAAAAAACACTATCACACAAAAATAGCAAAAAATTGATTTTTTTCACCTAAAGTGTCCGATTGCTCCCTGGTTAACGGCGGTGAAATCAAATGGCGGAGAGTACCGGTTCCCCTTTTTAAATTACGTAGTTGAAACACCATTGTCATATGTGATGGCTCACCCAGAAAGGGAGGAGGACTTTGAAGATGATATCAATGTTGATTTTGATCATATCATCTGTTAACCAACATTTTCTAAGCTTTAAAATGACACCTTACTTGTTGAAATTGATCAAGGCGATCAAATTTTACAAGAGAAAACCTGCTGGAAATTCTTATTATTTTCTTTCTGTTTTTGCTGCCTATTTTCGTCAGTTTCCCAAAAAGTATTCTGTTGCAAAATACCCCTTTTCGGGGCAAGTCATCACATATTTACTTATACCTAGGGAGCAAAACAGGTTAACTTGCAAAGAGATATTATTTTTTAAGTGTCCTATCTAGATGGGTGCTATGGTCCATAGGCCTTTCTCATGACCCTTGGTTTGACCTTTCATGTTTTCGGATATAACTCTTGCAGCATTAATCAGAGATGGGTCAGAGTATACTTTTTTATGGTTTGTTATGATAAGAGGAACATGTTAGAATGGTTTTGAACAAGATTTGACCAATTTTCAAATTTTACCCCCCTCCTGCAGGGTCCCATGTAACTGATTTTGTGTCCATCCTAGTGTTGTTACCTATGGTCCATAGAACTCAAATAAATAGGACACATTAAAATAATTTCTCGTTGCAGTTTTACCCCTAAAATGAGGTTTTGCTCCCTAGGTATAAAGTAAACTAAAGTCTCTGTGTAGTGAGTATGTCTTTTTTGAATCCGATCATGATGATTGTTCAATTTAATTTTGCTGAGGCATAAATGATAAGTTTGAAAATACTTTCAGAATAACATATTCAATTGTACCAACCCGATGGGATAAAGAGAAGACTTACACAGTTCACTTAGAAAAATCTGTTGTATGGGGATTAAACATAGGCGCTTGTTTTTCACAGTACACACAAAGAAGAGGTCAGAAATTTGTAAATTAATATTGCCTGATAATTTTGTGACTTTCAAGTTAAAAGGAACTTCTAACAAAAGGCATGGAATGGGCAGTCAGCTACATTGAAGACATTTTTGATTGTTGTGAAGTGATTTTTGATTGCTGTGAACGTTTGTTGTTGTGAAAAGGTTTGGTTTGCTTCATCGCCAGTTAGACTTCATCATTTTTTCAAATGGTAAAATACAGACATCTAAATGCATTTTGACCTCGAGAACCAGTTCCCAGACAATATTATTGATGAGAATAATCCGTTAAAATCCACTTAGAATGATAAAAAATTAAGACATTGTTAAACATTCCAAATGAAAATGTTTCTCAATATTTTCTTCCGAACAAAATTCATTGGACAGATTTCAGAATATATTAAAAAGACCAGGATAATTATTGTACTGTTTGAAAACAACGATTACCAAAGAAAGTAATATGCTACGAATTATCAAAAAGCTAGAGATGCGTAATCATTGCAAAATGTGCCGCGATGCGAAAAATATTTCACCATCATTAACATTTTGATATATGGTCAAAAATATTACTCCATGGCAACAATTTGTCATCATGTGAAAAAATCAAAATGAAAATTTTCATTCCGAATGAAAATTTAAAATAGTGGTAAAAATGTAACACCATGAGAAAAATTCTGAATGAAAATGACTACAAAAATGACGAAGTGTATCTAGCCCTTCTGGTATACTCGTAAATATTGCTGAAATGTTGGAGTTAGTTGTCGTCATCTTTATTAGACTCAGCCATTGTGGATACAGATTCAGAGAGTTTTGGTTGCGAATTTAACTACATACAATCTGGAGTGTTATAAGTGCTAGCAACCACTTTTGTTTCCGATGTATTTTTAGAAAAAATGTCCAAACATTTCGATTATACTCGTAGATATAAAAACAACAACCTCACTGGGTTTTTTTTTAACTATAAAACTACAAAAAATCTCAAGCGAAGAAAAACAATATATAAATCTCTATTCTTGTTTTCCTGCTTTGAAACCTTACAGTTCCGCCTGTTATATTTAGTTGTACAGCTGCTATATTTAAGCAGTAGCAATTTGGACGATACGAACATAATGAAATGGCGACAGGTACTTCACTACACGACGAAATTATACTGCTTCATATGATACATACAAAATGTCACATTTCCTACATTTTAAGCTTCTTATCTACGCATTGTTAAAAATAGATAAGCGTTGAAGAGTAAAGTGTTATAAATACTCCCCTCAATGTAAGCAACAATTCGAAATATAAAACAGTAATCAGCAATAGCAGATGCAACCTGTTGAGTCGCAATGTGCAAAATAGGGGGTACTTATAGTGAAAAAATACACACGACATACTCTGGACGAGGTCGTAAAATATTATATAATGGTGCATGAACAATTAGTCGATCGTAATGCTCGTAGGGGTATTGCTTTGGTTTGGCTCTCCTTAGCCTGAGAGCTAATTTGATCCACTATCCGTACAACATCATTAAATAATGATGCTACGTGCCAATTATATTTGGCTGACACTTCAACATAGCCGCATTTCCAAGTTTTTCGCACAATCTTTGATATATGTTTCCTTGGTAGTTGTGATATATCCAATCCAAAATCTGCTGACGAAGATCCTTGATGTACTGGAAGCTCTGTGATGATGTGACGTCATAAACAAATATAATAGCTGAGGCACTTCCAATGGCTTGTGCATATGCTTGCAAATCTTCCCAAGAACAATGAATTCCGTGTTTCCTAATCTGTTTTTGTTCCAATGGAGAAAATGGTATAACTGGCATATCCACAATATTTATCTCATATATTTTATCCACAGAAACCATGGCTGAAGTATAAACACATGCAGCTTTAGTGATCTTATGCTTTTTAGGAAATTGACATCGTATATATTGCTCAATTAATGCAGTTTTCCCGACCGATGGAGCACCAAGCACGACTAAATTTATGTCAACATGCTCAACGTCCTGACATGAGGGCAACCGGTCAGTTGATTCAGCTCCCATATTTTGGTCACATTCTGACACACACAAATGTTATATAATACCTCTCATATTGAACAACTATATACTCTTTATTGCATCTTCGCTGTATTAATGCTTGTCAGACATAGCAGCCTAACACGATGCTGGAATGTACACAACGACAATGCATCTGTGACTCCAACATATCATCCTGCTTTGCATCAACAACCCTTCAAATAGTTCCATTTAAAGTAGAGCATGTTTACATTCCTCTCCAAAAACATACATGTGAGACGTACTGTCTTTTCTTCAAGCTTTTTTCATCTTGAGTATTTAATTAAATCCATAATTATGAAGCGGAAATTAAACCATTAGATTTAAGAGCGTTGCCTCATCTAATGTTTAGAATAAGTGAGCATTAGCTTATAATATACAACTTACGCTAAGGTACTGCAGAACTTGTCTCCGTCGTATATCTGAGTGAAATGAGACTTGCGCAAAATGCATTCGACACAACAGACAGTGGTTTGTCACGTGATGTTGATATGCCTAGAGACTTTCACTTACGGAAGAAAATATGAAGAGATGTTTATGTTTAGCGCTGCAGAGAGGGGTTAATGTGGTGTCATCAATGGGGAGTGAGAAACCTGGTAATACATTCCTAGGTTATATTCGTAGTATTTTACTATTATGCCAACTGGATGGAAAGTAGCAATAATGCTTACAATTACGTACCTATTTAGCTTATATTGTTGATGTACTAGAAAATAGGATTAAACAATATCTTTTTTTGGAAGATTAACAACTATCAACATAAAACAAAAATATTCATAGGCATCAATTGTTTTAATATCAGAAAGTGTCACAGAAAACGTTTTTGTTGATTGTTGTTATTACTATCATTATAATTTGTTTATATTACATTAATGTTCAACTATCTTCGTAATCCATTCCAGTTGAACCGACAAGTTACCGGCGGGTAACCGCGGGTTGAGTTTTGACGCGTCCATTACTGAATTTTTGTCAACGAATTCACTAGATTTCTCTACAGTATTGATTTGGTGGACGTTGTTTAATGTGCTATATTTATAATGAACATGAAATTCAACTTAATTGCCCATAAAATCAGATAAACAATTTAAGATGACGCAACATTTTGTAAATAAGTGTCTACACAATTTAAAAAAATACTTTTAACATCGTTACTCAGTGAGGAGAGCAGGTGATATGATAGAATATTTATTGTTATTTAGTGAGACGAGGCAACTTCGTATCCGCAAATCTTACGGTCACCTTACGGTCTATTCGTTTCTTTGTTAGAAAGAATTTGTAAATAAACAGACTAACAAATCGAAAAAAAAACACCTTTGCGATAGATTTTGAAGATATTTTGAGGGGAAAATCCACCTTCATTTCCCACATGAATCCCCATTGTCTGGACACAGCTTATTGAGAATGTTATTAAAACATCTATTGTCTACTTTGCAGCAGTACAAGAGGAGGATCAAGTTGATGGTTCGCACTGCTGGACGTAGTTGAATAAAATAGTTGGGCATTGAATAATATGAAACCGAATGTGGACAAAATAAACATTAAATACCGTCTGTAACCGTATAGGAATTCAAGATTATAATGATGCATCATCCTCGCTACCATATTTCCTCCCATCAAATCCCCTACAAACTCCACATCCTTAATTGTACAGGGCATAGGTAAGTGATAATGTCTGTCATCAGAATGGAATAACCTCATTATGGTCCATCAATAAGCAAACATCAAAATTCAATTTGCTCTCAGATAAATTGCTGCAATTTACAATTTTTTGAGTAGTAAATCTACTTCTGAATATCATAAAAACTTGATACATCTAATACATTTCTATCATTTAATAAACTTAAGCTAATAGATATATACTTTAATATCGTCAAATGGTAATAAGCCGAACCAATGAGTTGTATTTAAGGGCTTGATAAGAATTACTAAGTTTGTAATTGCAAATTCAATAAAGGAAATGCTTTTTTTTTCAAATAAAACTATTTAAAATGTTGATATCTCTCCTTTACACAAGCAATTAAATGCTATTAAGTTTCATGACATTGTAATAAGCGACATTGATCATTGACAAAGTAATATATTTTAAGACGTTTCACAGACAAGAGTTGTGATTAAATTGCTATCAGCGAGAATAGCAATAATTCACTTAGACGGGCGGTAACAATATAAAATCGATGAAGATGCAAGTCTAAGACCACATTAAGCCATTTGAGGAGAAACATCATTCTTAAAGCATGAAGGCCAAAAGCTTAACCCTCGTCTAACCAGGGGGGTGGGGTGGGGGGTGGTTGGGGGAGGATGTTGCAACCCGGCGACATTTTTGACAATTTTAAATCGCCATTTTGAAAAAAATACGCATGCTATGAGGCTAAAACTTGCAGGGCATGTTAGAATTGTCATTTCCCTTCATTATATGCAAAACAAACCGATGAAATTCCGTTATTAAGAAAAATTTGATTTTGGTGGCCATTTTTGCCAAAATTCTTATTTTTCCGATTTTCGACCTTTATAACGTCATAATTACTTAACGCCTTGGCCGATTTTTGTGATCTTGGTGTCATTGGATAGAGAAGGACAATACCTATCTATTGATAGCAAAACCAAGTTCATAGGGGGTTCCGTTCTAAAAATTTAGGGGGGTTGCAACCCCCCCCCCCTTGGTTAGACGTGTTACAAAAAAAAAAGGCTTAGTTAGACGAGGGTTTATGTGGTATATTTGATTATAGTCATTTTTGTTAAGTATCTAGCGATCATGCTTGTTACATGGATAACCAGTAAGCAAATAACTTACATTGTTATAAAGTGCTCTTTTGAAGATATTTTGAGGGGAAAACTGCAAAACTTCAATACCTAAAATAATTCACCATTTTGGAGTCTTGTCAAAACATCTTTTATAGTACAGTAGTAAGGCGACTATGATTAGATTAATGTAGAATTAATTCATTCAATCGGTCTATTGCCACTTGGTCTAATCCCATTTTGTCTAATATTCACTTCGTCTAAAACCATTTTGTATAAACCCAGAATGTCTAATTACCATTTTGCCTACAACCCATTTAGTCTGATTACCACCATGTCTAATTAGCAGTTTGTCTAAAGTCATTTGGTCTATCCCCCTTAAGTAAAATCTCCATTTTACCTAATTCCCATTTAGTTTAACATCATTTAGGCTAATCCCATTTTGTCTAATTCCCACATTATCTAATAACCATTTTGTCTAATATCATTTGGACTAATCTCAGTTTGTCTAATTCCCATTTTGGCTAATAGCCATTGTGTCTTATATCATATGGGCTAATCCCAGTTTGTCTAATTCCCACATTGTCTAATAACCATTTTGTCTAATATCATTTTGGCTAATCCCAATTTGTCTAATTCCCAGTTTGTTTCATATCCGTTTTGTCTACTTGACTTATTTGCAACTAGTGGCACCAAATTTCAGACTGGTATTGATTTGCTCATTGATTATCACTAAGGAATACATAATAAAATACTCGTGAGAAAAGGGCGCATTTGGCGTGTTACCTAGATTAAAGGGGAGGGGGGGGGGGGCATTGGAAAATTCAGCATCATCTCCAAACTTGTTCCCAAAAATTTTGAGATTTTTTGTGCCATTTGAAGTATTATGCAAAGTTTCATTGTCAAATACAAACCCTATATATCTAAATATTTAGATATTCTTTACTTTAAATACTGCCCCCTATAGTTGAATTTTTAAAATTGGTCTTTTCAGAAGATCTAACTAACGAATTTCTTTTGATTTATCTGCAATCTATGATGTGAACGGAATGTTTTACAAATAAATCTTTGGCTATTTCTTGATATTAATAAATACGTTTAGAAAATAACCCCATACCCCAAATCAACAAACAAAATTTTAATTTTTGACTTTTTTGAAGGTTTTAATCAAAATTACATCTGGTTAATTGACTGCATATTACATGTATTCCACTTAAGTCAAAGTAGGGACGTTGTGCTACCCAGATCATAGCCCCAGACATAACCCCTGCTGTGTATTGGCTAACAAATTATCAATGGTCAAGGATGTCCACACAATTACCATATATGTTAGCTGACCATGCTGACTGTATATTTCCATGATTAGGCTGAATAAAAATTAAACATGTTTCTCTGTCATACCCTCCTCATATTTTGAATATTTTTTCGATACAATTTCTTTCTATTTGGGAATATGTTGTTTGACGGTCAAATTGCTTAAGCTTTTTTTCTAACTTTTCTTTTGAAATTATTTGGTACCAAAATATTTTCTATTTTTTCCTACAACCCGCATGAGAAATGTAACTTCTGAATTATATTGTTTCTATTTTAGATTACCATTAATATATGAACAAATAATTAGTTATTATCACTAGTAACTAGCATGTATTAGACTGTAATGAGTCTGTAATGAGTCCAATAATAATATTTAGATTAACATTGTACAAAGTTAAATAATAATATTTAGATTTACATTGTACACAATTATATAGGCCCTACTTCATTGAAATAATCCCGGAAATAGTTCTAGACAATTAGAGAATAAGACAAAATGATCTAGTGCAAATTGCCAAATGGTTGTAGGTAATTTGGGAATTGGGAACGAAATTATACGGTTGTAGGCAATCTGGTAATTAGACAAACTGGTCACTATACGAAGTGGTAATAGACAAAATGGTTGTAGGCAATCTGGGAATTAGACAAACTGGTCATTATACGATGTGGTAATAGACGAAATGGGTGTAGACAATCTGAGAATTAGACAAACTGGTCATTATACAAAGTGGTAATAGACGTAATGGGTGTAGGCAATCTGGGAATTAGACAAACTTGTCATTATACGCAGTGGTAATAGACAAAATGGTTGTTGGCAATCTGGGAATTAGACAAACTGGTCATTATATGAACTGGAAATAGACGAAATGGTTGTAGGCAATCTTGGAATTAGTCAAACTGGTCATTATTCGAAATGGTATTAGACTTTACGGGGATTAGACCATGTGGGTTTAGACAAAATGATGATATACAATATGGGTATTAGACAAAATGGTGTTAGATAAAGTGGCAAATCACCATTCAATATTGTCTGATGTGCGCAAAATTAAAATTGGACACGTGAAAATTGCCTAACTCAAACCTGCTACTTACTGATAATAAATTATTGCTTATTTTCCTTGTATTCCTGCCTACTTGTTAAAATATAATTGCCTATAACCCTCTAACCCTCACTGTATATTTATGCCTAACTTACAATACGCAAAAAGTTAGCGTGACGATATAATTACATCAAAATCTAGACAATCATTAAAATTAATTGAAAGTAAAAAAAGACGTAAATAAGAGAACTCATGGTTCAAGCATCAATTCAAAGTACGAAGAAGAGGCAGGAGTATGCTACAAGTAACTAAATTGTTCGTGTCCCGTCATATCTATTGGTTCTGTACTGATCTTGTTGTCGGTAGAATATATGACCTGGCCCATGATACTTTGTTCCCATATATTTCATAGCTGAAATACTGTTTCTTAATAGTCGCTGGTTAACGTGTCTTCCATGATCACTTGATCAGGGGCCCCGATTCAAAAGGAATAATCTTGCTTTAATATCAAGACATCCCACTAGCTATTGATGCTATGGTCACAAAATCAGAAGAAAGCCGCAAAGCCACCACGGTCGGCGCCCGGTGGTTATGATAACATAACTGAAGACATCGTATACAAGCCGCACGGTTTTAACTCAGAAATACATTCTTTTGACATGCTTCCGGTGTATCTACGGCTCACTGACACCGCCCGGTGCTCGCCCGGATACTGTTTAGACATCGGTCAATCACTGGCCTGTTGATTGATTGGTGTCCGCTTACGCCGTAATGACGTATGGCACCGTAAGCACATCGCAACCTGACCGCAAGGTTATGTGTCCAGGGTGTAAATGTAAGTAAACGCTTAATCGGGGACAACGTGTGCACCATGCTTCATCGTGTTTCTTTCGTTTTGTCCACATTAAAGATATTACGTGCTACGAGCCATTGCATCTGACCAGTCAAATATAACATCCAAGATCGAATTTATAAATTTATCAGGTTCCAAAATGTAAAACAAAAATAACTAGACATGACTGAGTCACTGCAGTGACACGGACCCTGCCGCTGTTTTTTCCCTGGAGGTAATTTCAGCCTATAGACACTTTTGATCGTTTGTGCAAGACAAAAAATATGACACCTTAAACTTTCAAATATGACATGATAAAAATGTAACCTGTATTGTGACCTTTGACCCGGAAGAAAAGGTCAGCTGATGAAGTCACCATAGGCACTTTTGATCGTTGGTTCAAGACGAACAATTTGACACCAGAAGCTTTATCATGAGTCATGACCTTTGACACCTAAGTAAAGGTCAACCTTCGAAATCGGACAAAGTTGAGAATTTGACCTTTCTTTTGACCTTTGACCTCCAGGGAGAGGTCGGATGACGGGGTCATTATTGACACTTTTGATCGCTGGTCCAAGACGAACTATTTGACACCTTAACCTTTGAAATTGAACAAAGTTACAAATTTGACCTTTCTTTTGACCTTTGACCCCCAGGGAAAGGTCTGGCGACGGGGTCATTATTGACACTTTTGATCGCTGGTCCAAGACGAACAATTTCACACCTCAACCTTCGAAATCGGACAAAGTTGAGAATTTGACCTTTCTTTTGACCTTTGACCTCCAGGGAGAGGTCGGATGACGAGGTCATTATTGACACTTTTGATCGCTGGACCAAGACGAACAATTTGACACCTTAACCTTTGAAATTGGACAAAGTTAAAAATTTTACCTTTCTTTTGACCTTTGACCCCCAGGGAAAGGTCTGACGACGGGGTCACCATTGACACTTTTGATCGCTGGTCCAAGACGAACAATTTGACACCTCAACTATTGAAATCGGACAAAGTTGAGAATTTGACCTTTCATTTGACCGTTGATCCCCAGGGAAAGGTTGGGTGAAGTGATCACGAACAATTTGACACCTAAACCTTTGAAACCTTTGAAACCTTTGAAGTTGAGAATTTGACCTTTCTTTTGACCTTTGACCGCCAGGAAGAGGTCGGTTGACGGAGTCACTATTGACAGTTTTGATCGCTGGTCCAAGACGAAAAATTTGACACCTTAACCTTTAAAATCCGACAAAGTTGACAATTTGACCTTTCCATTCACCTTTCTTTTGACCTTTGGCCACCAAAGGAAAGATAGGACGATGGGATCACCATTGACACTTTTGATCGCTGGCCCAAGACGAACAATTTGACACCATAAACGTTGAAATCGGACAAAGTTGAAAAGTTGACCTTTTTATTTGACCCCTGGTGACCCCATGTGCCCTCCGATAAAATTATCATTAAGTAACAATTGTAGAGGATCTCAAGAAGTTTCATATCCATATATTTGATGACCGTACCTCAAAAACCTGATGAGTTGGAAAAGTTGTTCGTGTTTTTGACCCCGTGACCCCTACGTGACCCGTGACCCCACTGGGGTCAAGTGACATAAATGGGAGATGATCCCTCTACCACTGACCAAGTTTGATATAAAATTGGATGGATTAAGCATGATACACAAAAAGATATTGGTCGAGCTATGAGTTTTATGAAATATTGTGCGAGACGCGCAGCGTCGAGCTCGATATTTCTAAAACTCATAGCGAGACCAATATCTTTGAGTATCATGCGAGAAAATCCATCCAATTTTATCATTATTATGTTCAAAATCTGATATTTTGTATTCTGTCCGATATCCCTGCCCGATTTTTTTGGAAATTGGACAGCTCAGAACATAATAATGGTCTAAATCGGTCATGGCGTTCCAGAGATATAATCCATCGAATATGCCGGAAAGAAGAAAGAAAGAAAGAAGAAACGACTCAAAAACAAAACCCTGCCGCAAAACACTTTTTCCAACATCTCCATCCACTTTTTTTTCAGAATAAAGACTTGAAACTCGAATTTCTTAGAACTACAGTTTTCAAAATCAACCTGATGGCTTCAACCAATTTGAACGTAACTTTGCAACCAAACAACAAGTTGTTTTTTAAGCTTTAAATCTAAGATAAGACAAAAATATTAGTTTTTGTTTTCGGACCCTTTAAATAACGAGATAATAATGACGGTTCACATTTTGATTAATTCCAATTACATCTCATGCAGGTTTGTGAATAAAACGTCCAGGTGTCTCAAAAAATGGTTACTTGTAGAAAAATGACCGTGTGCTAAAACCATAGTAGTTACAGAAACGACACTTTGCACAAAGTATATTACAACCCTTTTCTAGATACTAGTAAAATTGTAATCCCACAGCAATATTAGTTTTTGAGTTATTAACAAAGGTATAACCTATTATATCTGAAACGCATTTGTTCAAAATTCAACAAAATAATAAACATACACGGATAATGTGATATTTTAATGTGCAATCTTTTTTTCTTACTGACCGTGAAGAAGCAGACTTTATAATGAACCAAATTTGGTACAATTTTAAATGAATAATAATTTACCTCTCTTCCAGTATATCTATTATG
>JXSR01S035559.1:8173-28559 GCA_000969725.1 Ophiothrix spiculata
GGACACTGTATCCCCCCTGAAGGTGGTAGGGTCGAAATTGTTTCACTAGAATAAGCGCAAAGGATGAACTTAGACGTACACCAAGTCACCTCGCGCTGCGCGCGAGGAGTTTTTAGCGACAGAAAAAAATTTGGTAGGGGATGCAACACCCCCCACCCCCTTCGTAGAACTAGGGTTAATAGGTTATTCACATACATTCATGTCGTTTCCTATTACACCGTGTCGCTCGAAATATTCAAAGAATTATCCATAAAACATAATTTTTAAACATAAGGACATTACTTCTCAACATCCCGGCTAATGGGGAAAAACAGGCCTCCAGGTTGTAGGTACCCTCTTATACACAATATTTACGAGATATACATTTGCAAATATGAGAGGTTGGTATGATAATAAACGTAATAATTGCGAGCTCATATGTAAATGCAATGTGCTTATAACCCCCGATAAAGTCAAGAAAACCAATTATTCTTATACCAACGAATAAACCATCAATGAAAAGTGACGCACATATTATGCATAAGGGCTCGGCCAATTAGCACCAAGTAGGTGACCGGATTTCATGTTGATGGTCAACCCTCACGTTGGGCTTGCATGTTGGGTTAGTCATTATATATATCATCTGAGAGGCAAGACCACACACTATAGATGCAAACTTGTTGAGAAAAAAAAACATCTTGTAATTGATATATTGGTTCTACATGAGAGTGACATCGCACATTTTTTTTTATTAGAATAAGGTACCATTAATATCAACTTAAAGCACTTTTAAAGTAGTGTAATTGTACGGAGTAGCATATGAAATTTCTATGCTAAATTGATGAAATGCAAGCAGCAAAAGGTGGAAAGCAGTGTGTACCGTATGTCACAAGGCAAAGATGCCGGATCCGATGTAAAAGGAGATGTCATGCAATATTTTGATATTTTCATTATTACCCTAGAATGATATTTCCGATTTAAAAAAAAAAAAGATTCAAGCGTTTCACTTTACTCTAACATGTACTGACACAAATGCCTTGTTTTGGTTCAAATAATCATGTATCACTATTAACAATTGGTAGCAAATTTGATATATGAAAATTATCATTATTTTACATGCGTGTTTATTGGTCTGGTTCAATTTCCTCAGATAATCCGGCATTTCTGTTTGATGTGGTTAAGAGGTTTGGTTTCCAAGCAATCGTCAATGCGTATTCTGCCGTTGACACGTTTTTCTTCATGAGGTATGCTATAACATTTTCCCCTCCTAATCATTTATTTTAATACATAGAGGTCAGTAATATTTTTGTGCTATAACATTTTCCCATTCTAGTCATTTATTATAATATATAAAGGGCAGTAATATTGTTGTTTTTAGGTTTGATGGTATTCATCATATTGGGAAGTTATCCCTTTACATGTGTAGCTTGGAAGCCGGTAATTTAGTACCAATAAAAATTGACGGACCTAATATTGTTCTTTGAGGGACACTAGACAACGCCGTACTTTTTAGCTATAAATACGACACAATCGGTCTAAGATACAAATATGTGTCATGGAGATAAAATCAAAAGAGATTTAACTCATCTGATCACTTCATAATAATAATTGCAGAAAATAACATGTATAAAATGATAACTATGATTAAATAATGACCATTTTCTGCATATTCATTTCAGGTATACGAAATACATGATTTTTAATCTCTGCAAAAAGCACGATCACCTGTTGTTTTTATTTAGATTCGTTATCAGCAACCACAATCTGCCTTATACCAGATTTTCAATTGATTCAATGGAATTTTTGCTTCTGGGAGGAAACAAAGATCTTTGGAGGAAACAACAAGTCTCATGTCATGCTCATAAATTATATCATGATTTCATCATCATATATCAATTCCTGCCTTTGATGTTTCAGTGGATTTCTGGTTTCATACTTGACTCTATCGCGCATGGAATCAAAGAATGGAAGGTTATCACTAGGCCCGTTTTATTTTCACCGAATATGGAGGTAAGATATGGTAATCATTGTCGTAAAAATCATTGAATTGGGGATGAAACTTACCATTTTGCATGTGAATGCATGCAACACTTTTACTACTTTGAAAAGACTTCTTCTAACACTGTTATTACTGTTTGACATTTCCACTGTGCCAAAATCATTATGAAGTGAGTTGGACAGCTTTGAATGAAGTCGTAGATTAACAAAGATAGCAACAACAAAAACAACACTTTAACTGACGTACAAACCTTAAAATCTTTCTCCCAGGTGCTACACCCAACGAATTCAACAAAAAAAGGTGTCAAAAGATTACTCTTTAAGTTCAAGAAGCATGAACATAAATGAGCTGCAGATTTCATCAATATCAAGGGATATGCTAAAAAGGAGTCATGTGAGTGCAATAAAGTCGTATTTGTCATAAGTTTGGCTTGCACACTGTCTAATCTCCAATCTTGGGTCAGTGGTTCTTCAAATGGTTCTTCAGGTGACACAGTCTTGTGACAAAGTATAAAATAAAAATAACTTAGGGCAGCCATTGCAGATACGACTTTCTTGCACTCACATGACGGAGTGTACTATGTAATTTCAATGTCAAGTTCTAGCTATCAACTAGGGTTATGTGTAATCACATAACAAGCTAGGGATTTTATTAGATGATGCCAGAAGTAATGAAAGAGGCAGGCAACTCTGACATGGGATAATTAATAATTTAATTTAATGGCGAGTGATATGAGGTCACGGCATGTTATCCCATGTCGTCTGTTCATCATTCATCGGTTGAATATGAATATTAATATTAATGAGCCCAGGGTTGTGATCTGAAAACCACGCTGCGGATTCAGTCTCTTTCAGTTTTGCCATTATTGCATCAACATGTCTCTGTAGAATTTCCGTTCACCATGGTGATGATTTTTTTCGTATTTAATAAATGTTACAAAATGAAGCTTTAACAATGACTGTATCTTCTCTAGCTTTGGCCAAAGCCGACCTATAATATATGTATTAGAGTTTAAGTTCAGTATTGCTGTTCAATACAAGAAGGCTAATTCACATCAATGTAAGTTACCCCCTCTATCGACCGTCAAATGAAGGCTCTGTTGTGTGTGCTTCGCACACACGTGACTGATGGTGCTTCGCACCATAGTGTCTGATTGTCCTGGTATATATTACAGCGCCACTCATATCTGTTGATGGTCGGCTAACCTGGGCTATTCAATGGAGCCTGTATTTGGACTAAGCATGGTAAGGGCACTTCGTGGCTATAGTTTGTGATTTTGTGAATATCAATCTCGCGCTTCGCGCTCGACAAGTTGCATCCCCAACAATCTCGCGCTACGCGCTCGACATCCCCCTTCATGAACGCCACTTCGTGGCTATAAAGTTTGTGCTTTGGAATATCAATCTCGCGCTTCGCGCTCGACATCCCCTTTATGACAGAATTTATTTCAAACTAATATCGGCGAGCTCTGTAAGAGCTATATCTTCTCATCATTTCTATGTCCCACGATGTTAAAAGTGGATGTTGTAAGATGAAGATATTCTCCTTACATATGTGTACCGCCGCGGCAAAAGGGACCAGTTGTCGGCTCGTACATGTTGCTCCTTGTAGCATATCTAATGTATGGTATTTGTATACATCAGATATGCTACAATGAGCAACATGTAGGGGTCGACAACTGGACCCTTTTGCCGCGGCGGTACACATATGTTTTATCGGCATTTAATTCAGAATTCTAAACTTTAAAAAGGCAGGTTTTAAGATTCTATAAATAAAAATGAAAGCAGATGTTAACTTGAAACTTTCCCAATATTCATCAATTGATCAATGGAGTTGACGAACATATACGCGCATATACTTATATAAAATTAATGTACATAGTTGATCTCTTTCTACCCCAGGCCACGAATTTATTATGCACCCCTCGTAACTTGAGGCTCAAACAAAATGTTAGTACATTTGTATATTGTGTGTTTACAAGTCGTTTTAGGCGAAAATAACTGATCTCCAGGCAACATACTGTTACAAAAGTGAATTCTTGATGTAACAAGGGTAAAATAATGATTTTTATATGGAATCTTTTTTCAGCACCTTTCGCTAGAAACTTGTTTATAAATGCCAAGTACACAAGTACTTACAACAAATTTCAATTTTGCTCTGTGCATTTATATAATTAAAAATGAGCAAATATCAGATTTTTACATCATCGCTATAATCTCTTCAATTTATGTATTTTTTCATATATACAGGCTAACTCCGTTGTACGCTATTGTCATACTGTTCATAATATATTACTCTCCGTATTTTGGAAGTGGACCTTTCTGGTACATTGCTATGTTTAACAGTCAACTCTGCGTCAAATATTGGTGGAGAAATCTGCTCTTCATCAATAACTTTTTCCCAATTAAAGAAATGGTGAGGATATTTCTACTGTTTTTTTTTTATTATGATGATGATTTAGGGGAGACACGTAAACTAATCGGCAACAGCTTGCCGTTATCTTAACTAGACGGCAAACTCAAATTTTGGGCATATGGCTGTTAACATTATCAATTTGAAGCTTTAAAATCATAAATATTGCACACAGGCACACAAACAAATGCGTAATTATCAATATAGTTTATATATAGTATATTAGTGTTTCGACAAGTGCAGATATCTGAACCACATAGTATAACACACTTAGCACACAACCGCAAGCGTATCGTCAAGGGAGTACAATTTTTCCCCTATAGTGTGTCTAGAGAGGGCTTGTTATCACAAATTTTAATTAGGATACCATCACAGTTTTTAGCTCCAAGACGAGGTTATTTTGCATTGCCACTGGCAAAGGTTCCTAATCAGATCAATTATTACATAACAATTTTCTTTATTAGGAGAGGTCATTCTACCCCATGGTGCTGATGTTATAGAGACAACAGAAACACATGTGTGGTCGATTTATAGGCCTGGAAATTTTGACTGTCATAAATAAGCATGACAAGCTGCATGTACTACTGAAATGTAGTCAATGAAACACATTATTTTTAATCAAACTTTTATCAAATGCAACTTGCACTGTAAACAAACCTGATATATAATCTGAGACAATTACAGTATAGGAATTCATTTACGGTAAATGAATTTCATTAGCGTTAATGAATTACGACCTTTCCAGAACTGATATAAGATCATCACCATTATAGTCGAATCGTTTTTACATTACAGTGCATGGATTGGTCTTGGTATTTATCAAACGAAATGCAGTTTTACATCATTTCTCCTCTGATATTGATTCCGTTATACAGGTAATGCTGGATTTGTGTGTTTTATTTAATGATATTCAAAGAATAGTGATATTTTGCTGAGGGTTTAGCAGAAGAACAATCGCATGAACAGTGGCTTAGGAAGCGGGGATGCACGTGGGGCTATGCCCTCTCCAAATATTTTAAGTGGGGGTAAAAGTATATTTTTGATACATATTCATATAACCCCACACAAAACATTAAATGCAATGAAAACCTATACACTGTTATACTGTTGGGCAATTTTTTAGCGTTGGTTAAACTATGAACAACCCAATTGTTGGGTAAATAATATTTACCAACTGTTGATAAAATTTTACCCAATATTTGGGTAATTAGCTAAAACTTTTACCCAACAGTTAGGTAATTAGCCAACATTGTACCCAACGTTGGTAATTATTTACCCAGAAGTTGGGTTGTTCATAGTTGAACCAACGTTGGGTAAATTATTTGCCCAACGTTCTAACAGTGTAGCTACGGTGGGCCTCGCCCCTTCAACCCCACCGGGTCTTTACCCCTGGACCCCACCACTAAATATAGATACATTCGCCCCCTCAAACCCCACAGGGGCGTTACCCCTGGACCCCACCACTAAATATAGATAGATTTTTTCTCTTGCTCTCACTTGTATCCAGGAAAAAGCCTCTCCTGTCATTCAAAGTTTGTAGAAGCCCTCTGGCTTCACGGGCTTCGCCCCCTCGAACCCCACGGGTTTTGCCCCTGGACCCCACCAGGGACATTTAAGCGGGCCCCTGGACCCTCGGCCGTGGGGGTGGGTGCTCCATTTGCTTCACCAATTTTTGCCCCCACCCTCCCCCCAAATTGAAAAATCTTCCTAAACCTATGATGAAGAAGATGATATTGGACAAGATAAACGGTGAATGGGACAAGAAAAAGGATTATTATACTAAAAGGTAGATTTATATAACCAGTAATGAAAAAATGGGATAACAGCAATAAAACTTAACACAGCAAACAATGTCAAATGAAAGACTTTTATTCATTCGTTGCAGATTACCAGCTATAGGACTAGTGTTGCTTAGCCTGTTTCTTATCGGTAGCTTGATAGTTACTGCTACACTCATAGGTGTTTACAGCTTAAATTCAAGTCCATATGGTGTCATTTTTGGAATGGATCCAGGGGTGTAAGTATTAATTAATGATTATTAAAAGTAATGCTTTTAAAAGCTCTCGACGTTAACATGTATGTATGGAAGCATGCAGGGGCAGCGTCCCCGGGGCAGCTTCACGAGGAGTGGTGGCGGACAGGGAGATAATGGGTGAACCTTTTGAGTCTCTTGTCGGTTTTGCGCCACCTACCAACAAACCCTGCCACTGCCCTATACACGCATTTGGTTTCTGGAAGCTTGGAACATAAAACCAAAAAATATGTCCATTTTTTTCTCTTTTCCTACCAATTCGTTTTCATTACATCATATTATTCCCCATACAACTACAATATTCAATGAAAGCTACTTGGCTCGTAGAACACTATTCATATATCATAGGTTTTACACTATTTCGGTCTCTGATACCTATAACCTTTTTATCCACTATTAATGAAAGTAAACAATATTCCAGGTTTCTTATAGGTTTCAATTTGCAATCTTGTGTGTGATATTCTTCTCGCTCTTGATATAGAGGCGATGAAGCTGTTTTTGTCTTGCTGGGTTGTTTGATCAATTGATAGGATCAATCACAAAATGCTTTTCGACAGATTTCAGATGCATTATGGCATATTCGGTACTGCATTAAAATAGTGTATTTCTTATTTTGAATATTGCAAACAAGCAATCGTTATCAGTGATCCCGTTTCTGATTCCTTCCCTTTACCTTGGGGTGTTACACCTCAAGGCTCGGTAATGGGGCCGTTTGCTTTCACTATGTATATTGCTCCGTTGAGTGATATCATAGTTATGCATTAAGGTATCAACCATGTTATTTGAGCAGATAACACACACTTGTTTTTTAATATGCAGTCTGCTCATCACCCTAAAGCTATTCAGATGTTGGAACTGTGAATCACAGATTGTTTCGGCAATACAAAACGAATGCATGCTAAATGACACTAAATCTGAAATAGTGCATTTTCTTTCTAAATTTTGGTCTAGTACAGTTTTACCACCAATTAACATCGGCGACTCGGACATTACATCGTTAACATCTGCAAGAGGTCTCGGTATTGTTCTTAACAACACCTTGGAATAAAAAAAAAGACCGTGTTCAAATGTTTTCCGCATCCCGAAAAGTATCATTTGGAATATACAAGATCGGCCGTATTCGCAAATACTTAGATCGTGCCACAGCAGAACGTCTTGTTCATATTTTTTTTCCATCTCATTGGATTTGTAATAACTTCATTTTGTTTGGTATTTCCGACAACGTTTTTAGCGTGTGCAGGAGGAGGAGGGGGAGGGGAGGGGGAGGAGGGGAGGGGAGGAGCCGGAGAAGGAGGAGCCGGGGCCGCTCGGGCCTCAAACTGAGGCTACAGTAACTGCTCAGCAAATTGTCTTAAAGATTCGTTCAAGCTATCACACTCTGAAATTGTTAGATATAGCTTCAGGGAGGTTGTAAGTGCCTAATTAATATTTTGTTTTGACCATTTTATTTTACATTATTATTTTATTCTTTCAGTCAATTGGGTGCTACCACTTTTCAAACAGCAAACTACTTGAGTATAGTATACATAAAGCCATATTGTCGTATTATTCCTTACTTGGTCGGCATAGCTTTTGGGTATTTCATATTCAAACAAATAAGGGATAATCAACGTATACGATTATCAGTGGTAAGGAAATACATATTTAAGTAAACAAAATTAAAAAAAACCGAAAAAACATCAAAATCATGTATATGACTAAGCATATTAAGTAGGCTTTCATTGAATATGTTCATTAGGTAACTTCGATATAAAGCAATTTAATTAAAGTTAATCCTACAAAACCAAGGTTGTGAAATACTTACTCTTGAAGGCTTAAAGGGCTGTTATCGACGCTCATCTTCAGAATGATGGTATATACTTCTTCTGGGTTTGACGTGACTTTACCAATGGAGGGCTAACATTAGAAAGTTGTGAAAAAGCAATGGTTAACAGCTCTACCAAGAGCTTTCCAAATCAGTAAAATTGAGCTTCAACCAGGGTTTCCCCTTTCTGCGCCCAACAATAATAGTCTATCATGGGCTACGATAACTCTACGTGAATTTCCACGATGGCAGTCATTCTTCAAAAAAAAAAAAAAAAACATTGCCCCAGATCCTGTTTTCTTTTAAAAAAAGGCTTGGTTATCGTAGCCCATGAACTATAACAGCCAAGACTCTATAGCCAATTTACATTTTGCCAAGAGCTCACAGTAGCTGCCTTAATCGGTAATCATGTATTGAGTTAAGTTCCTTAAGATCGAAGTCGTTACACAGATAACAATTCTTTCATTTTTGACAAATAGCTCTCTAAATAATAATATTTTCTAATTATATTGGCTTAAAAATCAATTATGATTATTAAGCACTTTATGACCAAAGTTACTATTAAGAAATTGTTGCTGTAGCTATAGCAAATACATCTAGTTTGAAAGATTTTATATTGGCCTTCCAAATTCAAAATGGCCACCAATATAGCTTATTTTAACTCAAATTGACCAAATCAGCCTTTGAAATGAACTTGTCTAAGCTCGGCAGAATATAACAATTGAGGATAGCATCAAGATCATTTAACCCCCAATTATGTTATTATCCTGTTTTGAATTCAAAATGGCTCCCGTTCTGAGATCTAAATGGCCGCGAAAATACGCTTGTATGCACACAAAAGATTGAAGCCACCAAATGATCAAAATAATTGGTTTGAGGGTTACAAGAGTAACGTTTGTCCAAAAATTAGGTTATTAAAATTTGTTGAAACCCAAAATGGTGCCCATTCTGCTACAAGACATTCTTATTACAAAAATGAAATTAAATAAGATATGTTTTTGTTGTGACCTTTTGCAGCCATTTCTATTGACAATTTAGTGGTTTAAAAGTTGTTTTAAAATCAATTTAACCCATTTTTGCGTATGATAGTGTACCTTAGCAGCAATAATTGGTAGATTTTTTTTTTTAACGGGTTCGCCGTCGGACAAGTTTTGAATTGTCAAGCTTTCGTCAGGGGTAGCTCTGACTTCTTCAGGACAATATTTGTCCTGAAGAAGTCAGAGCTACCCCTGACGAAAGCTTGACAATTCAAAACTTGTCCGACGGCGAACCCGTTAAAATCTACCAATTGTTATGAATTCCCGTCGTAAAAGCCTTTCTCAAAACTTAGCAGCAATATTGGGTCCTAATATGGGCGCCAGCGCCATTTCGGTGACAACCTTTTGAGGAAGAATTATGTTTTTGTAACCATGCATAATCGTTTTTAGAGACAAAATAAGGGGACAGATTATCTGTTGTGACTAAAAAATGATATTTTCTGTTAATTAATTTAGGATGTTAGGCATTTTAAATGTCTTTGCGTCAATTCTGATGAAAATAAGTTACATTGACGGCCATTTGAATTTGGAGCATGCATGTGACCGTATTCTTAACGACATACTTTTTAGCTCGGAAGTAATTATAATGATAACTTTCGACAAATTGTGTCTCACAAACTGTTTGTAAGCCAATTTAATGAAAATACGGTATTTTGACTGCCATTTTTACCAAAATATCGATTTTCGTAACTTTCGATTCTTGTAACATGAAAATATAATGACCGGAATCACATGATTTTTTTTAAATTTTATTTAGATAGGGGAAAGGCGAGGGCTTAATCACATCAGGATCATGCATTACATCTTTAAGGATCGCTTCATCGGCTTTTCTCTGCCTTTTAATTTATAAATAACACATGAATCTTTTATAATACAGATTACAGTTATTTATAAATAACACATGAATCTTTTATAATACAGATTACAGTTATTTATAAATAACACATGAATCTTTTATAATACAGATTACAGTTATTTTTGGATGGTTACTAGCATTTGGTGTAGGAATAGCAGTTGTATATGGAACCTATGATAGCTACGGTGAAGAACCATTCCAAAGTTCATGGAGTATTGCAGAGAATATTTTCTACGGAACATTATATAGACTGGCATGGTCTTTAGCTCTAGTATGGGTGTTATTTGCCTGTTACTATGGGTATGGAGGTAAGGCAGCTGGTAGTGGATGTATAATTTGGTATCATTTTAAGGGCCCTGTCAACCCTTCATTTTCAGAAAGTGTTTTTGCTCTGTTAACAACTAATTAAATCCATATAAAAGTATACATTTCTAGAAGTGAATTTGCATGCTGAACACGCTGGTCAGGTCATTTTTAGACCAAAATGTGAAATTGTGACCCTCAGG
Organism: Ophiothrix spiculata; assembly: GCA_000969725.1. Lineage (NCBI taxonomy): Eukaryota > Metazoa > Echinodermata > Ophiuroidea > Amphilepidida > Ophiotrichidae > Ophiothrix > Ophiothrix spiculata. The sequence goes on from JXSR01S035559.1 coordinate 18,799, forward strand.
TTCAAAAAAGGTCCAAAATCATGTTTTTGGCTAGCCTTGTCCAAGGCTGGATTGGGCAGCCCCTCCCCCTTTCATGATTAAGTTCAAGTGTGAACAATATAGGCCTATATGAAACTGCCCATACCAATGGATTTTCCACTATTACTGCTGATAATCAAGGGTGTACGTATGTGTCCCTAAAATATCAGATATTCTAATACTACTTGGTTAGCCACAGAGACCCACACTGAGATATTTTGCTTCATAGGGCCATATGTTCATAATTACACAAAATCTGTGTTTCCATCCAGCCTTGTAAAGTAGCAAATTGATCTACCACCAGCAGTGGTGGTAGCCAATCACAGCACAGTATTGGTCAGATGCCTTGGGTCACTACAACACATATGCACATGGCCAAGTGTACACTGAATAGAAGAAACAGGCCTGTGCCATTGTGCTTTGGGTATGAAGCTTTTTGAATACACAGACATAATAAGCAAACGTCAATCTAATTATGCTGAGGAGAAATTTGTATTGATTTAAATGTTTGTTCTGTAGCAATTAAAACTTTCCTAACTTTCTGCTTCCCCTCCTTATTGAGTAAATAAAGTTTAAAATAATGCTCCAAGTTTTTAAAACCTTTGTCTTAAAAGTGTCTTAGGGTGGACGGTAACTATATCCTTGCACATGTTCAAAACTGTGATATTTTTAGATTTTTCCATTGGAAGTGATAATGAGCTATTTTCTGGTGGGTTTTGAAGTGTCAAGCACCATGCATTTAAGGGCAATTGTAAAGATGAAAAATTGTGGTAGGTTTACTGTGGCATAGGCCTATATTCTCTAAGGGATATTACCAGTGACATTTATCATATAAAGCTTAGGGTCCATACATACTTTGCTTTGGAAATTCATAATTATAAAGTGAATATTAGCTTTTACGGTGCAGAACCATGACTATTTATTTTTGTTTTAGTTTGTTTTGTTTGGGCAAAATTTTATTTGCAATTTAAGATGTATGCCTGTTTACAGAATAAAGAGTGTAATAAGACATATATCCCAGAGATTTTACTACCTAAGGACTTGAGGCAAGTCTAGTTTTTGGCCCCAGAATTTACGGGAAAGCTAACTGAAATTTTTCAAAATTTTGAACTGTTTTACTTTTTATATTCTAGAAAGCAATATCTAGGAACGCTTTTTTCAAATGTTTAATTTTTTTTTCTTCATTTTTGAATTATTGCCAAAAAGCAAAGTTTAGTTAGCTTTCCCGTAAAATTTTGGGCCAAAATACACGATTTTTGGACCTAGGGCCAAAATGACACATTTTGGTCCAAAAATGACCTCATCGTCATGTTCAGTATGCAAATCTGTTTCCAGATGCAACAAAGTATACTTTTATTTGGATTTAATCATCCGTTGCTGAGTTACAGACCAGAAAACGAAGGGTTGACAGGGCCCTTAAGAACCACTTCATATTGCCGTGCATTCTTGTACACTGCCGCGCATTCTTGTACACTGCCGCTCTAAAGTATTTACGCACAAAACCTTTATCAGCCATATCTCAAAAGGCGTTTATCCGATTTTCATCATTTTTGACAGAGTCTATTATGTATTATCGAAGTAACTATATCGGAATTGCGTTCATTGCATTTGAAAATATGCCATGTAATTATAATGCATATTACTACTTTCGTTTGAACATAAAAAAATGAGTTTATATACATTTCTGCGATTTTGTTTTAAAACTTACAACCTGAATATATTCTATCCTGTTGTGTTACAAGGTAATAATGAGCTTATGAAAAATTGATTTAGTAATGAGATTTGTACTTGTGGTGTATTTGTTTATGGTCCATAAAATCAGTCATTTTTATAGCAATTGAAGATCAAATATTAAAAGAAACATCGATTTATTCCTATTGAATAGATAAGTTACCTATACTAGTATGAATCTTTGATGATTCTAGGTCGCTTAATATAAAAAACGAGGTTTTTGAACGCGGAAATACTTAAGAGCGGGAGTGTACAGAAAGTCATTCTATATAAATGGGAACTCTTATTAATTATCAAATAAATATATTTAGGGCCACAATTACACATTTTTGTCATAAAATAACCTCCCCATCATGTTCAGTATGCAAATTCGCTTCTAGAAATATATACTTTTATTTGGGTTTAATTATCCGTTGTTGAGTTACAGCGCAAAAACCATTTCTAAAAATTTAAAAGATATCAAGACTGCGTATCGAGTGATGTCGCAGTGATGAAATCGGTGGATTCTGAACATATCAATAAGAGTCATTCCAGTTTCTAACAAAGCATTGATTTAATATATAATTTTGTACTCTCAACTAAAATAAAATAAAATAAAATCACTTCGTTAAGGGCTGTCACACATCACCGTATAGAGCAAAATGTACGCCTACTTTGGTCAGAAACGTCTAAAACTTAAGTTTTAGACGTCTCTGCTTTGGTTTATACATTACTGTTCGTCAAGTGTTCGTTAGAAATACTTTCATTACGTTTTCCATACGGTTTGTCCCTTATGTATACGTTTAATTCGTTATCCATACGGTAGTGGTCCGTTTGGCACACGTTCAGTAAAAATATGAAATTTTTGTAACGTTATTCATACGTTTGGGCTTTATACGGTGATGTATCACATGGCCTTTATCATTATTCCTGCCTCGACATATTCAGCTCTGCTTACAGCGAAAATACTTTGAATTTTAAGAGGTACAGAAATTTAACGTTTTTTCATGTATTAAATATATCTCCGTAGGTTGGATTAGCACGTTCTTGTCTTGGTCTTTCTGGATACCACTCAGTAGATTGACCTACTCAGCGTATCTCATACATGGGGTCATCGTTATGTTATATTTCCAGGGGTCAGCAAAACCATCTCATGTCTCACTCACGACTAATGTAAGTAATTTAAAACAAACGTGATTTTTGTGAAGGTTTTCTGCAGGGATCAGCAGTGGCGTAGCCAGAAGGGGGCAAATGGGGAAAATTGCCCCCACCCGAAAGAAACCTTGCCCTATACGTTTCTTGCCCCCCCCCCCCTGAAAAATCAAGAAACGTATAGGTTAGAATGATTGAAATTACGTAGTATACTCCTTTTTAGCATAACATGCCCCCAGATGGTCTATTTATCACTCCAGCGCCATCTGTTCATACTAAATTACCTTTTTTCGTAATTGTAACAAAAAAGTGTAAAATTTTGCGCGCACATCAAAAATCAAAGCAATTTAGCGCTGAAATTGCTAAATTTGCTTCTGTGGTAACACAATTGGGGTGTCGCCCTGTACCATTTTGTGTCTACTCATTTTGGGAGTTGCCCCTTCAAAATATCTTTGCCCCGCCTTGCCCCCTTGATGAAAATGTCTGGCTACGCCACTGGGGATCAGACAAAGTCCTTTATAGGCAACTTTTGCATGTTCATGCACGCTGAAAGTATGATAATTACGGGTACTTCTGCGCGATCGACCAAATTGGGGCAGTCTACACGCGAACCCAAATGCAGATGAATGTACGGATCCCCGTAAGCCACTTTCCAGCAGACTGTGGGTACTAAAAATTCGGGTCTACTTTATAGCACTCTGCATCGTACATGTAAGCGGTCTAGGTAGATGTGGATCTAAGATCTAGATCTCGGAGATATGCATGCATCTAGATCTGCACTCCGTGTAGATTGCCCCATTCTTAAGTCTATTTGTGCGCACAACCTGGTGATATGGTCGATTGCGCAGACGTACCCGTATCGACAGTACTTTCAACCTGCATTAGGCCTATGGGGCATGCGAAAGTGACCTATTCCCTTCTTTAATTTGATTCAGACAAAAAATATACCAAATCAATCGGAGCAGTCGCGTCGGATGTGTGCTTATATATAAAAAAATCACATAAAATTCGAAGCATGTGAATAATTATATATATATACCATGGTACTACACTCTTAAAAAGAAAGGATCAAATTGATCCGATAAAGTATCAAATATGAGCTTACCCTTTTCCGGATCAATTTTGATCCAAATTCTCCTCAAATTTGATCCTTTTCGGATCAAAAAAGATTTCTTTTTAAGAGTGTAGTTTCATATGATAATGTTTCTGATTTGGGCTAATTTTTTGTCGGTGATTCTTGTCTTTTCAGAGTTACATCTTCTGTGGTAGTCTGATGATTTCATATGCCGCGGCAGCGTTATTTACCTTATCAATTGAATATCCTATGGCAGGATTGGAAAAAATATTGACAAGACAAAATACGACAAAATCGGATAGTGCTAAGACTTGAATTTAATGTTTCATTCTTGTTTTTCAGACACCTAAAAACATCTAAAATATAGCTAACGGTTTTAACTTATTGGGTTTTTTTATTTGGACGTCCTCGTTTCGGAAGAAGAATGCGTTAAGATCAATTTCAAAAATACAATTTTTTTGAAAGAAAAGTAGCTCTTACGTTTCTTTAAAAATCAAAATGAGCTTCTGCGGCCGTAGCACTGATATCAGTAATCACTGTTGTTTGAACCCTATAGAAATAGGGACATTTTATCTCCAAGTGTCAAAATAGATGGCGCTTTTTATAAAAACTTGTTTTAAGACTAGGGAAACTAGGGGTATACTGTTATGTACTAACAAAATCTCATAATTCACATACAGTAATTGAATTCATATACCATGCATACCATTAAATAATTATAGTATGTAAATTTATTTACTCTGACCAAAGTATTCTGCTCTGAGTTTGAATCAATTTCGTAGCAATCTATGAAAATCGGAGAAAAGTGTAAAGCATTTTCATGTTGAATAGGATGTACTCTACAAATTATTTAGCCTCAGTGGAATTTTGCATTCAATCTGCCAACATCTTTGGGAAAAATGGTATCTGCATTAATTTCGTTTTTCTATAAAGTATTGGCCAGACGTTAAAAATTACTTTGGAAATTTGAATAAAATATGAATGAATTATGAGTAACAGTGGAAATATGAATACAATATGACCTGTGAATGTATGCAATCTAAAAATGGCGGAAAATCTTTAGATCACGTGAACACAAAAAGGTTCCACTTGATCTGGCAGTCAAATAGTAATATTTTTCATTGCTGTTTTGATCATGGAACTTTATTTAAAATCACCACCAGTCCACCGTGTGGTCTATTATAATCAGTAAATGTACTATTAGTTGTCTTTTTTATAGGTTTTCCTGATCAAATTCGTACAATTATCGTCAGGGCCGTACGAAGGCATGTAAGCCAAGGGGGGCAAACACATTTCCGTCCCGATGTATAATATACCGTCAATGTTTTTGTAATGCGTGCGTAGCGTGCGAAAATTTTGCTATTTTCAGCCAAGAATCGATATAGAACCTTTATATTTGTGCTAAAATGGGCTTATTTTAACTAAAAATTTGCGGGACAGTAATATCGGGACAGTAAAAGTAGTAAAATATCGTCCCGATATTTTAATTTTTGTCCCGCCAGCGTCCCGATTTTTCGAGCCAGGGGGGGGGGGGGGGCCGTACGGCCCTGATTATCGTTCAATTCAATTCAAATTTTGTTATTTCATTTTCGTCGGTTCATTCAAATTCGTTGTACAGGTATATGTAAAACTCGATTTCGTCAATGATTTGTTCAGAATCGTCAATGGTCAAACAATTTTAAATCTATATAGAAATCAGATAATTTAAGCTACAAATTGATTAAAAAATCTTGAAATTTGCGAAAAATGGCAAATTTTTACTGAAATTTGACATAACTTCTGAAAATTCGCGCGAAGCGCGCAATTTTTTTGATTTTTCACATTGAAAATATCAATACAAAGGGAAAATTTCAATTTCCTGTCCATTTCTTTTTTTTTTTAGTGGGGTCCCCCCCCTGATTCCGCCGTTTATGCCAGGGGCAGAGCCACTGGCGAGTGTCCACGATGGGCAGAGACCCTTGATGGGGGTCAGGGGGAAGCCCCCTGAAGCCTTAGCTTTTTTTTTTGCATTCTAAGGGTGTTCCTAACACGTATTTATGTGGGTATAGTGTGAAGAAATTTGGAAATAAATCGTTTGTATTAAGTTTGATGGGGTCAGGGGTGAAGCCCCCTCAAGCCCTAGCGTTTTTTGCATCCTAAGGGTGTTCCTAACACGTATTTTTGTAGAAATTTTGAAATAAATCGTTTGTATTAAGTTTGGTGGGGGTCAGGAGGCGAAGCCCCCTGAAGCCCTAGCGTTTTTTGCATTCTAAGGGTGTTCCTAACACGTATTTTTGTGGATAATGTAAAGAAATTTGCTAATAAATCCTCCTGTATTAAGCATCGAGTTCAAAACCGTGGGGGGACATTTGATATTGTGTCCCACACCCTTCAAAATGTGGGGGGACGTGTCCCCCTGTCCCCCCTGAAATGACGCCCATGTATACGGTAAATCAATTTCGTTGTCACTCTAATTCAATAAATGGTCATTCAAATTCAATATAGATATTGGAATTCCACAAGGATCTATTTAGGTCCACTTTTATTCATAATTTTTGTTAATTCACTACCAAGTTATGTAAATTGTAAATGTGTAATGTATGCTGATGACACATCACTTTTAGTCAGTTCAAATGATCTTTCAACTTTACAAACTGAACTTAATAGGAATCTTAACATGGTTGCAGGTTGGTTTAAAAGTAATCAATTAACATTAAATATAAAGAAGACAAAATTAATGATATTTGGTACTAAACAGGCATTAAAGAAATTTCAGAATATTTCATTAAATTATGAAAATGAAAACATTGAAATTGTAGATAAGTTTAAGTATCTTGGTGTAATTCTTGATCCACAATTGTCATGGAATCAACATGTAAACCATTTATCTTCAAATATATCTAAGCGTATTGGTGTTATTCGTAGAATTAAAAAATATCTTCCTTGTAAAACTACCAAACTTCTTGCTAAAGCAATGGTATTTCCTCATTTTGACTATTGCAGTCCTGTATGGTCTAACTTTTCTATCACCAATCACAATAGCCTTCAAATCTTGCATAACAAGCTTGCTCGTATACTACTTCATGCAGATATCAGGACTTCAATAGATAAAATGATGAACGACCTAAGCTGGGACAGACTTGATGAGCGCTGGAATCACCAGCTACTTGTTATGACTTTTAAATGTTTAAAAGATATTGCTCCTCAATATCTTTCAACTATACAGTTCAAAATAAATAAGTCCCCCCCTGGGTGATGACCATTTTTCTGGAAAACGGTTTGATTCTTTAAAGTGTTTCAAACTGTAAAATGTAGGCTTGAAAGGTTGCAAGTTCAATGGGCAATAAAGTTTTGCTCAACACACAACCTTTTTCTTTAAAATTTTGCCATTTGTAAAATTTGGTCAAGAATCAAAAGTTGTTTTTTCTGCCATAGGAATATGACATTTTTTTAAATGTCTAACAACTTTACGAAAAGTCAAATCCATGAATAAATTGCTTATTGCCTACACTCTGAGAAAAAATGGTGCTAAAGGGGTTCTTAACTTGTCCTCTATATGGAACCCTATATGGGTCTTTATGGAACCTAAATGAGTTCTAAAATAGCCGCTTAGCACCTTTTTAGGTTCTGTAATGAACCTTTTTAGGATCTTCAATTTTTAAGAACCCCTAAATTATAGAGGACAAAAAGGTTCCAAGTTGAACCTTTTGTTCTGAGAGTGTATGTGGAATAAATTGTTGAGTACCTGCTTAGGGTTGAATGAACATAGAGTGATGTTGTTCTATGGGTGAATAGACAACAAAAGAAAGTAAAGATAATCCCTTTGATTAGAGTACAGGTAGGTGGTTCTTATCCTTTTAGAGACTTTGGTCCAAAATAAAAGTGGTTCTAGTGTTGTAGTCTTTTAGAAATTCTAAGAAGAGAGTACTGGTAATTTTTTTACATGTAAGATGCCAAGATTAAGCCTATTAGATAGAGCTAGGGAAACAGCCTTTCTCGATGAAGGGGTGTCAGTTAAAGAGGTTGCTCGAAGGATGGGAGTATGTCCGAAGGCTGTTCGAAATTAAGAAACAAATTCCAAGCTAGAGGAGAGGTTAAAGATGTAAGAAGGCCTGGAAGACCGCGCAAAACTACAGTGCGACAAGGCATGTCGGCGGTGAATAAAGCTGAAACACGCAGGAAATTAACAGAAAGATTATTTTCATCTGCACTTTAACCTGGTGTTCATTCAGCCATAAACCATTTCAAATGATGTTCCATCAACCATGAACAAGTCTGTTACTGTTTATCTTTACATTTGATAACCATTTAAATAAAGTTTATCCATGGATTTGCCATTTTACAATTTTTCATATTCCTATGGCAGAAAAAACAACTTTTGATTCGTGACTACATTTTACAAATGGCAAAATTTCAAGAAGAAGGTTGTGTGTTGAGCAAAATTTTATTACCCATTGAACTTGCAACCTTTCAAGCCTACATTTTACATTTTGAAACAATTTCAAGAGTCAAACCGTTTTCCAGAAAAATGGTCATCACCCAGGGGGGACTTATTTATTTTGAACTGTATATATCGATATGCGATCTTACTATCCATAATTTATTCGAGCGATGGGTAATATAAAAACAAATCGCCTTAACAGTTTGTGGTGCCTGCTATTCTTACGTTCCCCGCAGTTCATAATTATTATCAATACAGAAACAGTGTGAAACTCTGCTTTCCAATAAGTATGACCTAATTCATAAATAGCATTAACAGTTTTATCAGCCCGAAACGTCGGTCTTAATGTTTTTTTAGTATATAACCCGTTTGGATGTTGATAAGTTAATAAATTGTTTTAAACCGTTTTCCCATTGATTTTACTTATCTTTTGAATCTATTGTGCATGTGTGATCCATCCAAAGTTCCCTTGCTGGTCAGTTGATGCTGTTCTCACTGTTTTTATTAACAAAGTCTTAATGCATATCATGCCTGATACATATAAATCAAATAAATCTGAGATGAAGGCGTTTTTATGTCGAAATAATGAAAAAACTTTTCGCTAAACCGCTTCACCAGCTAGAATAACTAGAACAAAGTCATCTACAGAGCCCAGAATAATAATATCACATCTTGTTTTTGTAATCTTTCATGTTTTAATTAAGGAGACGGTCATTTTTCACCAACGAGATGCTTGAATGGCAGTTCACTAGCAGATTTTGCATACTTTGGCATACATACGAAGTAGAGTGTCTTAATTATATTTTCGTTTTGACTGTTGATTTTCTTTCAAGGAACATGCTCAAAATTGCGTCAGCAGTTTTCTTGAAAAAGGTTCGTATTCTAAAAAATGTATGCAGTTCGGATAATCGGATACTGTTCAGATATTACAAAATTGTAGAACAGATATTAATAAAGGAAGAATGAAATGATAAATCAGACTTCCAATGCTAGCAACAGCAACGGCAACATAAAATACTCCATTGAAACAGCCACTTTTAATGCCAAATTTTACTGTTATGCGCTTTTAACGAAAAAAGATGTTAAAATGGTTATGGTGTGTCATGTATGAGTGGGTAAAATCTTGCAAAGAACGTAAAATACCCTGCTACGGTATTCTCTAAGAACAGTAGCCTTACAATGAAAGGGTTAACCTTGCCTTGCACATCCAGAAATGTAGCCTGTCGGTTTTTTTCATGGTGAATTGAGAAATAATTTCTCAACTTACTACTATCACAATCAATGAAAGAAAAATGTCACCAGTCCTAAACTGATAGTTGTCGTTACGCCATGGGAACACGAAATTTAGTATGTTGATTCCCTCCATTTTCTTCCGATAACTTCAAC